>LR750161.1:122500-364635 GCA_902729485.2 Mus minutoides | reverse complement strand
AAAAAAAAAAAAAAAAAAAAAAAAAAAAAAAAAAAAAAAAAAAAAAAAAAAAAAAAAAAAAAAAGGGTATTTAGCTACAATATAGCATGACTACTCTCAAACATGCATAATTTATTTAATAAAACACAGAAAATAGTGAAAAGATCAGAAAAATTATTATTTGTAAATTTTATAACATGACTAAAATGCAGTAAATTTAACTCCATTAAGTGATAACAAAAATTAGTCTTTGAAACTGAGATGTATAACCCAGAAGACCTTTTTATCATAAGGTCAGAGACTGAGCCTAGAGTGGTCATATCTCTGTCTCTGTTGCTCTGTCTGTATCCCTCTGTCTCTGTCTATGTCTTTTTATCTCTCTGTCCTGTATCTCTTTCCTTCTCCAACATATGAATATTTATAAAAGCCCGAATATATGAAAGGTGAAAAGAATTATGGCTCACATAGTTGTCTATGAATAATTGGGTGTTTATAAGGACATTGTACCAGTGTGCTTAACTAAAAACTTAAATTTTTCTGTTTTTATTAGAGAATAATATAGAATCAGATCACCAGGGCTACACTGTGTTATTTCTGAATCACCTTCACCATAATCTGCAATCTTACTTGAAGACTAGATTCTGTGAAGAAGGTCCTTACAATATTTATTATATTTCACTTTTGCATCACTACTGCTTAATAAATGTTGACTGAATTTATACTTTAGGCTTAGAGATATAACAATGAATACCAGGCAGCCATTTATAAATTTAGCTCTCACAGCCCATAATTTGTTTGCTAATGTAAATGGATTCTTTTGTATATGACAGCCCATTTGGATAATTACACTTTTCAATTTATAGGTTAAGGTTCCAATGTGTTTGCCATTTAAGGTATCTCATTTGGTATAATGACTGGCCACAATTAGTATAGTCTCTATAACAACATTTAAAAATGGCCAAAGGAATGAATTTTTAACGTCAAATAGTGACTTCACTGAGTATTTAAATTAAGTCTATGCATATATATATATATATATATATATATATATATATATATATATATGGAACATATATAAGGAAGTCAGTTCATTTTTAGTTTTGATAGGTAAAAGCCATAAAAATAAATATTAATGGGATTTCAGCTAAGTACTCTGGCACATGTCTATAATCCTTTTTTTTTATCTTTTATGTTTATTTATTGTATGTATATACATGTTGCCTGAATGTATGTCTGTATACCATAACTGCACCTGGTCCTGAGGGAAGTTAGAAGAAAATATCAGATCCCCCAGAACTGGAGTTATAGATGGTGTGAGTGACCATATAGGATGGTGAGGATCGAATTTGGATCCTCTGGAAGAGTAGCTGGTAGTCTACTCCTGAGCCATTTCTCTCCAGCCCAAGTACATATCATCTTCATGATGCTCAAGATACCAGAGATCAGTTCTACCTCTGCCCACCCTCCTGTTTAACTGCATCGCTTTCTTTTCTGATTTGCATATTTAAAATCAGAAATTGAATCAGCTGAGTAAGCACTAGCTTCAAGCAAGCTGTGAATTACCCTTTCTTTTTTCTCCATTTTTATTAGATCTTTTCTTCATTTACATTTCAAATGTTATCCCAAAAGTCCCCTATACCCTCCCCCAACCCCCGCCCTGCTCCCCTACCCACCCACTCCTACATCTTGGCCCTGGCGTTCCCCTGTACTGGGGCATATAAAGTCTGCATGACCAAGGTGCCTCTCTTTCCAGTGATGGCCAGCTAGGCCATCTTCTTCTATATATGCAGCTAGAGACATGAGCTCTGGGGGTACTAGTTAGTTCCTGTTATTCTTCCACGTATAGGATTGAAGACCCCTTCAGCTCCTTGGGCACTTTCTCTAGCTCCTTCCTTGGGAGTCCAACTCAAAGATAAAAACCACATGATCATCTCCTTAGATGCTGAGAAAGCATTTGACAAAATCCAACACCCATTCATGATAAAAGTCTTGGAAAGATCAGGAATTCAAGGCCCCTACCTACACATGATAAAAGCAATCTACAGCAAACCAGTGACCAACATAAAAATAAATGGAGAGAAACTGGAAGCAATCCCACTAAAATCAGGGACTAGACAAGGTTGCCCACTTTCTCCCTACCTATTCAATATAGTACTTGAAGTCCTAGCCAGAGTAATTCGACAACAAAAGGAGGTCAAGGGGATACAAATTGGAAAGGAAGAGGTCAAATTATCACTATTTGCAGATGATATGATAGTATATATAAGTGACCCCCAAAACTCCACCAGAGAACCCCTAAACCTGATAAACAGCTTCAGTGCAGTAGCTGGATATAGAATTAATTCAAACAAATCGATGGCCTTTCTCTTATAAAAGATAAATGGGCTGAGAAAGAGATCAGGGAAACAACACCCTTCACAATATTCACTAACAATATAAAATATCTTGGTGTGACTCTTACGAAGGAAGTGAAAGCTTTGTATGACAAGAACTTCAAGTCTCTGAAGAAAGAAATTGAGGAAGATCTCAGAAGATGGAAGGGTCTCCCATGCTCATGGATTGGCAGAATCAATATAGTAAAAATGGCTATCGTGCCTAAAGCTATCTCCAGATTCAATGCAATCCCCATCAAAATTCCAACTCAATTCTTCAAGGATTTAGAAAAGACAATTAGCAAGTTCATCTGGAATAACAAAAAACCTAGACTAGCAAAAACTCTTCTCAACAATAAAAGAACTTCTGGTGGAATCACCAGGCCTGACCTCAAGCTGTACTACAGAGCAATCGTTATAAAAACTGCATGGTACTGGTACAGCAACAGACAGGTAGATCAATGGAATAGGATCGAAGACCCAGAAATGAATCCACACACCTATGGTCACCTGATCTTTGAAAAGGGAGCTAAAACTATCCAGTGGAAAAAAGACAGCATTTTCAACAAATGGTGCTGGCACAACTGGCGGCTATCATGTAGAAGACTGGGAATTGATCCATTCTTATCTCCTTGTACTAAGGTCAAGTCTAAGTGATTTAAGGATCGCCACATAAAACCAGAGACACTGAAACTTATAGAGGAGAAACTGGGGAAAAGCCTCGAAGATATGGGCACTGGGGAAAAATTCCTGAATAGAACAGCAATGGCTTGTGCTGTAAGATCAAGAATTGACAAATGCCCCAGAAGATATTCCATCTGGTAACAAGGACACATGTTCCACTATGTTCATAGCAGTCTTATTCATAATAGCCAGAAACTGGAAAGAATCCAGATGTCCCTCAACAGAGGAATGGATACAAAAAATTTGGTATATTTACACAATGGAGTACTACTCAGCTATTAAAAACAATAAATATATGAAATTCCTAGGCAAATGGATGGATGTGGAGGCCATCATCCTGAGTGAAGTAACCCATTCACAAAAGAACTCACATAACATGTACTCACTGATATGTGGATATTAGCCCAGAAACCTAGACTACCCAAGATACAATTTACTAAACACATGATACTNGCCTGGCAAACATGGAGGTGGAAGCTCACGGTCAGCTATTAGATGGAACACAGGGTTCCCAAGGAAGAAGGAGCTAGAGAAAGTACCCAAGGAGCTGAAGGGGTCTTCAACCCTATAGGTGGAAGAATAACCATGAACTAACTAATACCCCCTGGGCTCGTGTCTCTAGCTGCATATATAGAAGAGGATGGCCTAGTTGACCATCAGTGGGAAGAGAGGCCCCTTGGTTATGCAGACTTTATAAGCCCCAATACAGGGGAACACCGGGGCCAAGGGGTGGGAGCGGATGGGTAGGGGAGCAGGGCCGGGAGGGGGGAGGGTATAGGGAACTTTCTGGATAACACTTGAAATGTAAATGAAGAAAATGTCTTATAAATGTTGAAAAAAAAAAAGAATTGACAAATGGGACCTCATAAAGTTGCAAAGCTTTTAGAGACTGTCAACAAGAAAAAGGGCCACCAACAGATTGGGAAAGGATCTTTACCAATCCTAAATCAGATAGGGGACTGATATCCAATATATATAAAGAACTCAAGAAGGTAGACACCAGAAAATCAAATATCCCCATGAAAAAGTGGGGCACAGAGTTAAACAAAGAATTCTCAACTGAGGAATATCGAATGGCTGAGAAGCACATGAAAAAATGTTCAAGATCCTTAATCATCAGGGAAATGCAAATCAAAACAACCCCGAGATTCCACTTCAAACCAGTAAGAATGGCTAAGATCAAAAATTCAGGTGACAGCAGATGCTGGCGTGGATGTGGAGAAAGGGGACTGCTCCTCCATTGTTGCTGGGACTGCAAGCTTGTTCAACCACTCTGGAAATCAGTCTGGCGGTTCCCCAGAAAATTGGACATAGTACTACCGGAAGATCCAGCAATACCTGTCCTGGGCATATATCCAGAGGATGTACCATCAGGTAAGAAGGACACATGTTCCACTATGCTCATAGCAGCCTTATTCATAATAGCCAGAAGCTGGAAAGAACCCAGATGTCCCTCAACAGAGGAATGGATACAAAAAATTTGGTACATTTACACAATGGAGTACTACTCAGCTATTAAAAACAATAAATATATGAAATTCCTAGGCAAATGGATGGATCTGGAGGGTATCATCCTGAGTGAGGTAACCCAATCACAAAAGAACTCACATAACATGTACTCATTGATAAGTGAATATTAACCCAGAAACCTAGAATACCCAAGATACAATTTATTAAACACAGGAAACTCGAGAAGAATGAAGATCAAAATGTGGTCACTTCGCCCCTTCCTAGAATTAAGAAAAAAGCACACATTGAAGGAGTTACAGAGATCATGTGTGGAGCTGAACCAACGGATGGACCAACCAGTGACTGCAGCAGCCGGGGATCCATCCCATAATCAGCCACCAAACATAGACACGATTGCATATGCCAGCAAGATAGTGTTGAAATGTCTATAATCCTAATATGTAAGTAGTGGAGGTAGTGAGATTAGAAGTTCAACATCATCCTCAGCTATATAGAAAAGGCCAGCCTGGCAAAGGAGACACTATGGAATCATAGCAAAAAAAAAAAAACAAAAAACAAGTACAATTTCACCAAAAAGCCTGATAGCATTGCGGTATCCAGAGACCATCTAGGTCTATGTGATTCAGCTAGAATCTCACACTTTCAATCACTATGGCTGGAATACATACATGTCCTTAGTATACAACTTTAATCCCAAACAATAAAGGTAAAGTTAGTTTGTCAAAGGAAGCAGCCATGTTTGAAAGTGACATCTAATTGAGGGGCAGACAAAGTGATGAATCATAGAAAGACTTGACAGATGTTTCAGAGATAGGATAAGCTCAGCTCTCATGAGAATGTATAAGAAAGAGAGGCTACTTAATAGAGCTGCCCAGATTTGGGTGAGGGGGATGAATTTTGCTGGGATAGTTTTACAGACATAGGTTGCAGGGAGAACAAGCTAGACACAGATGAAGACAGGACAAACCTGAGAACTAGAAGCCAGAAGATAAGAGCACATTGTCAAAGATAGTATTAGGCTAAGCTGAGCCACTATTAGAAGCATAGAGAAGCTGGATTGAATCAGTCAGCTTGAAGAAGAATTTTGAGCCAGAATGTATGAATTGAACCAGCCAGCCAATATTCAGAGAGACCTAGAAAGGGTGAGCTTTTTCAGCAGTAAGCCTCCAACTGTATCTACACCCAGGACTTACATATCGTGCCAAATATACTATAAATTGTGAGAGATGAGATTTTGAATGGGGAATCATTTGTTCTTCAAGGTAACATATAAATAATGCAAAATGTAAATCATATATTTTATTATTTTAAAAACAAGACAGAAGCCACAGATTTTTCCATCTTTACATTTAACTGCAATGATACTTTCAAGGTTAATTTTGACTAGTGTCTGGATTTCTACTTGACATACTAACTGGAAAAGTCTACAAGAGTACCATCTACTGTGGCTTCAGTGTTCAGTTGTCCTGGGAGATGACTAGAATTAGTCAGCGCTCACCCGGAAGACGGTCATTTCTTCCAGAAGAACTTCTTCTAGGTCATGCCAAGTCTCCTTGGGGACTGAAACCACTTTAAGAACAGTTCCAACATCTTTCAAAGAAAGCAGAAGAGAAGGTTACAACTTAAGTAGATTGGAACAGAGTCCATTCCTAATGTAACAATAAAGATTTGGGGAAAAAAAAGTTTGTTGTTGTTGCTGTTGTTGTTTAACCTTGTGCACTGGGGAGAGTGTGTGCTTGCTATGGCACTCATATAAAGCTCAGAGGAAAACATCTAGAAATAAGTCCATGCATTCCGTGTTGCTAGAGCTGGGTCCTTTTCATTGTTTGTGATGCCTTGCTCCCTATTTTAGGATTGTAGGTCTTCAAGCTTCTGGGTCTCCACCTTCCATCTCCCCACAGAAATGCTGAGTCTATTTCATACTTACGGTGTCTTCCAGAGCTCTGAACTCAAGTGCTCAACTCAAGTACAGCAAGCATTTTCACACACTGGGTTATCTCCCCAGTCCCAACAAGACAATCATTTACCAACCTCACTTTTTACATTTCTTTTCCACCTAGATCCATGTATAAACTTTGACATTAAAACCCATTTAATTCCATTAGTTTGTAATCTATAAAGATAGCCTTGGAAACTTTTTAAAGTCAATTTTTAAAACTATATCAACCTTTAAAAAGATTTTAACCTGAAATGTACAAATTTTCAAAAATACAATAAGCACAACAAAAATTGGCTAAATCAGATAACTTTTTATTTTTTAAATTTTCTTTACAGTTTATGAAGAGAAAAAAAACTGAAAAAAATTTACCCGTTTAACATGACAGACTTTTCTAGGGTTTATTTTGACACCAGAATATGTCCACAGAGAACTCTGTAGATATGACATGTAAGGGATATTGTCCATCTCTAGGTACAAGAACCTCAGTATCCGTCAGCACATCCCTCTCCAAGAAAAGCTGCAGTTCTTACAGGCCCTTAAGGCAGGTTCAAGTAATACTGAGGTGATGACGGACAATGTCATTTCTCAAAATAAACACTTGAGACTACTTACCATAACAGTTTGTCTACAATACATACACTGAATGATCAACTTAGAATCTTAAGAAAATTTAAATGAAGGAATGCAAATTATTGAAAAAGCATTGAACACATCTGTTAGAGATTTCAGTTACTATCTACATTCCATTGTCAAGAGAAATAAATGGCTAATAAAAAGATCTGTCATTTTTTTTTAAAGTTTCATTTATGTAATGTTCATTTCACTGTGTTACAGGTGTGATTCCACTCTTTGGAAGAAGGCAAAAAGGGTCTCCTCTGGGTAAGATGTTGAGTCTAAACAATTTTAGCTTTTTGTAAACTTGAACAATTCTTTGGAGCTTCAGTTGTTTCATTTTAACAAACGTTATTTTTCCCAAAGAAATTCTTACTGCTATGCCAGAAATGTAAACTAATATATTCATTCTCTTGGTAATTCTCCTCAGAGGAGAATGTATTCTGTGTGATCAAGGCTATCCTTTCGAGAGTTTAAAAATAGTCCACTTTTAAGAGGATCCTTCATTGTTTACAGGACCTTAGTCAACTCATAACACCAAAGATTAAAGGGAAATTAGGTTAATCTACTTAGTCCCTCCACAGGGTCTGCTGGACCTAAACACAACTTATCTGTGTTCCAGATCAAGTTTTACCGAATAGTACTTCAAACAATTTCACACAAAATGAATCAGATTACTCAACAAGGATCAATGTGCTATGAAGTGAAACTCAGTTAAAAGATAAAATAACTGTAATCAATTTACTTGCTGACAGATGACTCTGGTCTTTACTGACATACAATAATCCACATCATACAACATTCAACATCCTCATGAAAATGGAGTCTTAAAGGCAGTTTGTGTCCTAGAAGAATTAAATGTTCATGATTGGTTTTCTTTGTTCAAATACCCGGAAATAACCTTGTTGCTTTGAGAGTGAATAAGGGACTTCTGATCCAGTTTAATCTATAGATGGAGAACAAGACTGGTATGACATTAATTGAGCAAATCCAATTACTCTCCAGAGATTTAGTTAAAATTTGACATTAAAAGATAAGCTACTATTTACTGAAAAGAAATACTGTCTTATATTTCTTTATTATATTTGTAACTTTAGGTGCTACTCACAGTTACTGACTTTTATGGAATCTCATTGAGATTTGATTATTTTGTAGGAAATTTTTTTTCTTATCCGTAAAAGTAGACTTTAATGTACTGCTGAGAACCTGATACCATTAAACCAGATATCATCAGTATTTCACAATAAAGTTATGAAGCTTTGATTTTTTAAAGTCATTTTACTGCCTGCTATTATGCTGTAGTCAATGTAATTTTATTTCTGTTTCTCACCAAGGGAAAATAAGTGTTATCATATAATGTTACAATGGAACACTGTTGATTTATGTCAGTTAATGAAGTTAATGAAGACTAGAGATCTGTTACCTTGAAATCTGACTCTAAATAGCAAGTTTCAGATTTGTAACTGCTACTTTCATAAACAGCACCTTCATTTAGTGAGTTTCGGGAAACAAAATAACATGTCATATTAATAACAAGGTTGCTTGTGAAAATGTACCCACAGCCATTTGTTTCTAAAAGTGAGATTAGAAAAAAAAAGTATCTGATGAATGTTGAATAAATTCTCTGATAAAGATTTTTTTCTTATTTCACTTACATGGTAGAAAGAATGAACAAAGTATTTGGCTAACTTTTTTTTTTTTTTTAATTAAAGATTTCCATTGGTGGTAATGTTAAGATTCAGGTAAGTTTGTAGTAACATATTCTTGGTCATTTATTGAATATCCTGGGAATTTCAGTCATGATTTGACAAAATTGAGTGTGTGTGTGTTTAGCCAGAATGATTATGATTCAATTTTGCTAATTGATTAGATAGGTATTAAATTTACATGATGTTTCTCAGTCATCTTTAATCTGGAACTATCCTTTTATTCATGGATGTGACATGTTAAAAATTGTAGACCAGTGTTTTTGTAGAATTATTATAGTTTTATATTTGTCTCATATATTCTTTTTAAAAATTTATTCTTCTCTCATATATTATATCCCAATCTACTCCTCCCAGTCCCTATCCTACCTTCCTTCTCCCCCAGATCCACTCCTCCTCTTCTGTTTCCCTTCAGAAAAGAGCAGGCCTCCCAGGGGTATCAACTGAACATGGAGTAAAAAGTTACAGAAAGACTAGGCACATACCCTTATATTAAGGCTGGGTAAGGCAACCCAGTAGGAAGGAAAAAGTCATAGAGCAGTTATCCACTCCCACTACTAAGAGTTCCGCAAGAACTTAACATATATGCAGAAAAGAACTAGCTCAGCGCCATACAGGATTCCAGGTTGTCACTTCAGTTTCTGTGAGCCCTGATGAAACCTGCTTTGCTGATTTTTGCAGACCATGTTCTTGTAGTGTCCTTGACCCTTTGGTTCTTAAATCTTTCCTCCCCTTCTTCTGCAGGATTCTCCGAGCTCCACCTAATGTTTCACTGTGGCTGCATCTGCTCCTATCAACGGCTAGGTGAAGCCTCTCTGCTGGCAATTATGATAGGAAGAAAATTTATTTTAAACAAATGTATCCTCAAAATGATGCCATATTTCAAATGGTAGACTATTCTTATACCTTGACAATGAAGGTAGAACATGGCCTTGGTTCTCAGTATACTTTGTAAGCTAAACACAGTATTCTGAAAGAAAATATATAGTTGAAATACAAAAGTGTACCTGTTCCGATGAACATAACATCATACTGGCCATCTTCCGCATCCACTCGGTCTACAACAATTTGTGTGAACTGATAATTTACATCTGTTTTGATCATTATCGGGCGATTATTAATAGGAAACACTGGGTTGTACATGGCTGGATGACTTCTTGCAAAGGTTATGACATCATCAGGAAGGTCCTTTGTGGAGTCAAATCCGCCAAATGTTTTACTGGGACACTATTAGAAAAAGAAGAATATTTAAAAAAAAAATCTAATGAATAAGCTTAGAGATTAAAAAATAACATTTCTTTAATGGTCTAAGTCTAAACTTTCAATTATTTCCTAATACTTATATTTGAAACTGACTGAATAATTAAGTGTTAGTTATCACCTGCATTCATATACTTAAATTAGAACATGAAATGATCAGTATATAGTTCTAAATAAATATTAATTCTCCATGTTAATTGTTGTTTGGTTGTATCATCACTTCTCAGAAAATCTTGAAATGTATCTGAGTATCCAATGTTCAGGAGAAGTCTGAAGCCTCTGATAGTTGCATTAGCCTGTGTTCATTTCTATATTAGCTGTGTTACATATGGTTAAAATATGCTAAAATTCAATGCAACTAGGATGTTTAAAGAAGTGATACTTTTCTTGAATTATATATAACTGTTTTTAGTTTAGAATAACACCCAAATATTAACCCAACTAAGAAATATAAATTCTTCTTATTGTCTGACTCATAACATAAGCCTGAAAACATATTATTAATGACTTTAGTAAAATAAAATAATCCAGAGGTTTCATTTAGTGTCTATCACTGTATGGCATAGTGGATCAAAATGGAGTCAGCATGGCTAAGGTAAATATATACTGGTACAAGAAGCAGGAAAGAGTGCATGGTTGTGAACTGGAGGTAAACCAAATCTGGATAGAAATATTCTTCTTATAAATCAGTAAATAGATTTGAGGAAATGAAAATGTATTGTCGCTTCACTATAATTGATTATGTAGAACAGTGTGGTAGAGCACAGTAAAACTGCGTACAGTTTTATATATCTTATCCTAGAGTTCAGTGATGCTGAACATTTAATGTAAGTGCTTTAGAGATAAAATGTTATTATGGGATGATCCTTATCTTACAAGATTAGAATATAAAATCAACCCTTTGCCAGTTACTTGACAAATTCATTAACCATTCATGAGTAATTAAATAAAGTTTTCAAGTGAGAATGTTATTATGTGTATGCATATGTTTGATCCATACATGGATTAGATATGGTAAAACAATATACTTCCAGTTTTCATATCAAATAAAAACTTATTTAAATACTGTTTTAGAAATATCAAATATCCACATAAATCCTATAGTAAACTATACAAAATTTAAAGTCTTTTAAGATTATTTACGGTGCTAGAGGGATGACATGGCTTCTTCCAGAGGAGTGGGATAACTTCCAGTATCCACAAGATGGTTTACAACTATCTGTTACTACAGTTGCAGGGTCTCTAATACCCTCTCTGTGTGTTTTTTTTTTTTTCATTTTTTAAAACTCTTTTTAGTTATTGTACATATGTGATGTACAGACATATGCAAGTGAAACACCCATAAACAGAAAATAAAGGATATATTATATAAAACAATATATGTACCCTTCTTTATATCAGGTAAGGACATCAGGCACAAATTTAGAATATGTGAATAACAATAGAATACGTGAGTAACAGATTATTTCATTTTTCCTATAACTTGTTTTAACTTCATCATCTACCATTTATTTTTAAAATATAAAATGTAGTTTGTTTATAGGATTTTCTTTACATTTTAACAATAGCATATTATTTAAATATTGTATATATATATATATATACCCATTAGTAGTCTCGTTGAAATGAAAGTATGAGCTGTCACTTTTAATAAATTCACCGCATACGCATACTCTTCTTCTTCTCCTGCTTTAAGCAATGGAGCACAGTGCTTGCTGATGTAGTTTCTCATAACAACTTACAGTGAACAATGAGTTAGTAGTACTATTTCATGGTTCTAAACACTGGAACCAGTACATAACATAGTTTTATCATTGAAATGGAAAAAAATAATTGGCTGTGTATATCTATACTGTATATGTGGTGTACATATCTATTCTAGTATAACAATTCTCATATAAAAAAGTCCAGAATATAGTAATTTCTACATTTTAATTACGATTATTGACTTCACATATATAATTTATATTCATATTAAAAGGTATTTTCAGCAAAGAATTTAAGACATGGAGTTATGTCAGCCACAAGAATATAAAATTGTCTACTAAGAAAAAAAAGGACAATTTGTTACTAAGAGCTGGAATAAATATGTTGTGTTTTTATAAATCTCATTTGTTTTCTCATAACCAAAAGTATTTCAACTAGTCATTTATTATTCTCAAATCCTATTGAAGATTTTCTTAGAGAATTATTAGCAAAACGCAATTTTATAAAACATGAAATATTTAATTTTCTCATAAATAATGTTAGAAATTCAGAGAAAATGAGAGTACTAAATATCCTATATCTAATAAAGTAATGCAAACATACTTTATTTGATTTCATCAATTAAGATACTGAAGTGAAATTAAAATAATAGTTATATTTCAAATGTAAGCCTTATCATTATATAGATTATTATCTATAAATGTTATATTGATTAGAAATGTTACTTCTAGTTAGGATTGATGAAAAAAAAATGACCTGGGCCAGAAACGGCATGAACATAACCTCTGACACACAAGGATAATGGTGATCAGTTCACTAAAACCTTGAGGACAATAAACTGTGGCAAAACCTATTGTCAGTCGCTTTTCAGAAGGATGAGGCAGAAGAACAATCCTTAGCAATTTAGTGAGAACAATAGAGAAGGGGAAGACACTCGCCATTAGGTCTGTAGAACACGTGACAAGACCTACTGTGCCTGGGGGTGAACCTCTTGAGTACTGGGGTAAAAGGTTATGTATAAGTCTTGTTTGTTTGTTTGTTTTCAATTTTTTATTAGATATTTTCTTCATTTACATTTCAAATGCTATCCCAACAGTCCCCTATACCCTCCCCCCACCCTTCTCCCCTACCCACCCACTCCCACTTCTTGGCCCTGGCAGTCCCCTGTACTGGGGCATATAAAGTTTGCTAGACCAAGGGGCCTCTCTTCCCAATAATGGCCGACTAGGCCATCTTTTTTTTTTTTTTTTTTTTTTTTGCCATCTTCTAATACATATGCAGCTAGAGACATGAGCTCTGGGTGTTCTGATTACTTCTTATTGTTGTTCCATCCATAGGGTTGCAGACCCCTTCGGCTCTTGGGTACTCTCTCTAGCTCCTGCCTTGGAGACCATGTGTTCCATCCTAGAGATAACTGTGAGCATCTACTTCTGTATATGTATAAGTCTTAATCACATCCACCGAAAAATAAGTAAAAGAATTCTTAGTGCTTGAATAACTGAGGGTTGTGATGGTCAAAAGGACATACTGAATGGCAGAGTTCAATAATGCAATGGGGTGGGAGAGCCATTAAGCCTCAAAAAGATATAAGAGAAGAGTTCTGAACTTCGTTCCGTCCTTGAGCTAGACTTAGCTTGAGGTTATCTGAGAGCTTGTCAGTTGGGTTTGGCTGGATCAGACTAGTTGATGGAAATATCTCTGAGGCATTTTCATGATTGATAGCTGACAGAGGAGGGCTCAGCTCACTGTGGGCAATACAGTTAGGAACTCCTGTGTGGGATAAGGTAACTGGTTTAGCAGAAGCTAGGATGCTAGCCATTGAGAAATTTTCTCCCATATCTTCAGCTTCAAGTCCCCGTCGTGGTTTCCTTTAATGATAGACTGTAAATTGCCATCTGAAATAGACCCTTTCTCTTCTCTCAACCCTCAGAAAAAAATGTAACTCCTGACTTGGTTCTTAGGTGGACTGTCCTGTATTTCTATCATATCTACATGTGTTCCTTTTAATGCTTTTAAAAGTAATATTTTGGTGTATGAGTTTCTACATTTCTTTTGACACAGATTCATTGGGATGATAATGTTGCAGATTCATTCCAAACTCATGGAATGATGATGTTGGTTTTAATACCGTTTTTCTGAGCAAAACCTATTATATCATCAGAATATGGAGCATTCTGACCATCAGAGACAGACAACCCAAACACCTCCTATTAGATTCAGTGCTCTATGAAGCATTTCCTCAGTCTTCTGTTCAGAAAAGAAAGTGTATAGACTTGTTATTCAGATTTTACAAAAACAAAAACAAAATACCCAACAACAACAAAAAATCAAACATTGAATCACAATCAAATAATTAAAATACTGGTATGTGTAATGAACACGGCTTTACATATAGAATTTTAGGGAACTTCATAGAATCCTAGTCTTGGTTCTATTAAAGTCATGGACAATTTCTTCTATATTGTATGAATGTTTATAGCTACAATTATTTGTTTTCTTGTAAAAAACATATTCATTCCATATATTAATTATCAAGGCTACTTACAGTTCCTGGCCGTGGATAAGGGACTCTTCCTTGGTAAGGCACCCACTGATAGTTGGGACCATCTCTGTGAGCATATGGACCAAGGAACACCCTTCTTACATCGCTCATGCTGTACATACACACAGCAGATCCCTTAAAGATGTTGCTAGAAGAGAGTAGAAACTGGTTTTTACATAAAGTCAGTGGCAATGTGGTGGCTTACACTTAGCTATTATGATCTTAATGCACAAACCAAACATAACATTTGCTATCACAAATATTGCTTAGGATAAGTTTGATCTCATAGATGTATTACATCAGTTGGTAAAGGAATCAGTGATAATTTGTCCAAAGTGTGTGAAATAATATTTGGTATTCTATCTATATATACATATATGTTCATATCAAATATAAACTATTAAAGATGAATAGGAAAGGCATATATGGATTATCACCTCTGGATAAATATTTAGTTTTGATGTCATAAAGAAGTAAAAACTAAAAAATGCTTAACACTCAAGAATAATTACTGAAGAAAGAAAATTATCATAGTATCAAGACCGTTTAAGAAGTCATTTTAAAAGCTAAAACTGATGCTCTAATGGGATGTATAATCACACACAGTAGGTCATATTGCAATATCTTAAACTCCCAAACCGAGACACAAGCTTAAGTAACAGAGTTTGATATCTGAAATCAGCAAGGAATTAAACATTATCTCTATACTACGCCGAGCATAGATATAAGATCATAGATGTTACGCCATGATCAAAGTGGAGAATTAGGGCAGCTATTCCTACCATTTCATAAATCAAAAACAGGAAATTGAAATAACTTTAAGTTTGTTATTGAGATGAAACTATTTTCCTTTTATTTTGTTTACAAAACACAGCTTATATAATGCATTATATAAAAATATAACAGATGCATGCATTCACAAGCCTTATCATTACCTTTAAGTCTTATTGAGATCACACATAAATCATGCCACACAGGAAGCATGAGTTCTTAAACTATAAAAACTGATCATTAGGCAAAATGCATGACTGAAGCTGATGATTAGTGTGCTCTGTCAACCACTTTTTCTGAGTACTTGGCTGAGGACTAACCACAATAACTATGCATAACATTTATTATTTTCATGATAGAGTAAATTATAAATTAACACACATTGATACACCCCCTTTCAGTACAGGTTGGTTGCAAAATCCTCTTTTTATTGTTACATATTTAGTCATCTATTGATGAATCAGGTAGCTCTAAAGGTTTGATGCATACAATTTAGAGACATTTGTCAGTAATAACCTATCTCATCGAAAAAAGAGAAGAAATTATTTCACCATTTAAACTATGGTAAGGAACACGTTGATCCCTAAACACTAGCATGAGAATTAACCACGAACTGGTTAGAGATTCAGATTCTTAGATCTAGCTCATTCTTATAGGTCAGAAACTCTACTTGGGATAAACAATACAAATTTTCATCATTTACATTTCGTGGCAAAAATTTGTATATATGATTTGTAGAATAGAGAAATTAAGTTTTAACATGTTCTTAATGATTCTCACATACACTGAAAACCTGAGGAATGTTTGTTGCTGTAGGAAGTGGGGAAACATAAAAGCAGATCGGTCGGCACTTGCTACTCACTTCCCATAATCTTTACTGCACTTATCTAGTCTAATACCAAAGATCATTAGTACATAGGCATAAGGACATGCAAACTGATTTAGTAATATAGGATTCTTCTTTTCCATTGTTAAGTTTACTAAATAATGATGTCAGTGTGATGTATAATGTAAAATTTATAAATAAACCAGATTTAGGTTCTACAATTAATCTTTCTCTTTAAATGGCCATAATTACCTCCAGTACTGAGTGGATTCAATATTATTTTAAATGGTCATAGTCACCTATAATACTTCTGAATGGAGTCAATACTATTTTTACTTCAAATACTTTGCTACCTCTCATTGCATGTGCTTACTAATAGCCATGCTGATAAGTATATATTTCTTCTAAAAACTTGAGATAGTTTGTCGCTGTGCATGCAGAATTCAAAGGACAATTTGTATGAGTCAGTTCTCTTCTTTTACCATGTAGGTTCTGGGCATCCAACTCTGGTTGTCAGCATTGTTAACAAGCAGCCTTTACCCCAGGAGCCTCTCAGTAGCCCAACCCTCATGATGATTTTTAAAAGCAAAGACCTAATTAAATCACTATCAGTGCATGTCCACACCAGGGATTCACAAACACTCAAAACCAAAAGACAAAAGAAGCTACAGAGAGTGCAATTTCCCTAAAACAATAATAAAAGTCCGTTTACCTTGATGTTGTGAACACTCCATAGACGATCGGATTTTTAGGATCTTTAGAGTTCATTAGAAATACATCCTCTGTTTGAAAACAAAACCTATTAGTTTATAGTTCTTATAAGTGCTTAACATTTATATCATACACATCAAACATTAGTTACTTACGCAATTCATCAAAATGTGTGTCAATGCCATTGGGACCTGGCACAGAGCAAATCAGGCGTGCTTTTAGGAATGTTGTCCACTTGTTCACAAGACTTCTGTGTCCTCCAAAGTCATTCTGAAAGATAATAAAAGAGATTCTATAAGCAAGTGTGTACAGTAATGTCAATGTCTTTATTTTCTGTGTCTTAACTTCAGACACATAAGTTCAATCTTCATTTTTCTAGTTTTGATTTTTTTATTAAAGAGTGATTTTTTTGTAACCAAGAAGTTCCTCATTCTTCATTTTCAAATGTGTCATAGCCTTTCTAACTGATTGCATGTAAACTATTAACTCATTTATTATACAAGCTTAACCTTATGACTTTTTCAAAAGCAATTAATTATAATATAATTTTAAATCATTTTTTAACATTTACATATCTGTCATTAAACTCTTTTATGCCTCCTCACCTTGCATATCTGACCTATTCTAGCATGAGTGGCTTTTCCAGAATGTTCTCCGTCTATTGCATTTTCTCGGAAGAAAAAATATACTTTGTCATCTTCAGGGTTGTCACTCTCTGGGATGAGATGGACACTGATGAATCTAGGATCTGAGAAAAACATATTTATTAATTTACAAATTAATGAATAATAGTATTACATAGTATTAATTTTTACTTCTTTCTGACTCCATTGTGACATGTTAAGAAAGTAATATTTCCTTGTTTAGCTCAATTTTTTCAGGCTCATTTGACCTGATGTTAGTTCATTATGAATTATATCATAAATTATATTTATTTTACCAGAAGATTTTTTTATGGTGTTAGGCATGGGTTGCAAAAGCCACAGAGCTGAAAATATGATAAAATTTTATTTGTAAAGAAAACAAAGAAAGGGAAAATGACAAATGATGTAGAATCTACTAGTAATAGCAGAAAGTACATCAACAATCTTCAGAGTTCCTTCTTAAAAATACTATTATAAATAAGTGGGTTGGTGTGGCTGTATATGCTATAAACTAAAATTGTGTAATTGTTTCAAGGTGTTACTATGCAGTTTGCAGTGCTCAACTCATAGAAAAACCTTTTTAGAATAGTGCACACATCTAAATTACTGCAGTAATCCAACTTCACACTGATGGTTAGCAGAATAGAACACATACACAAGCACACACACACACACATATATCCATATATATATATATATATATATATATATATATATATATATATATATATATATATATATATATGGAGATTGAGCAAACCATAAAACTAGCTTTATCCATTTAAAATCCATGTCATACATTCCTGATCTAAACCATTAAATGATCACCATTATCATGTGCTCTATACTGGTGATATCTTCTAAATCTTGCAATGTTATAGTATGCTCCACAGTGTGCTTCACAGAGATATACACCACTTTATTTCAAGCTAATTATACATACTCTAAGTAATGTCAAACATCTGAAATATTTCCCTGAACAAGAATAATGCAGTAATAATTTATAAATAGAATCACCTACTGCTAGAAATCTGAAAGGCTCTTAAAATGATAAATCATTTAACATATTAATAACTATTCGAACGAGACCACTTATTTTAAGATAACCTACTATACGGAGGTATATAAATGTGTGCGAGGAGTACTCCTTACCGTTCGTCTATACATTGGAACAATCGGAAGGACAATATCTGGTTCTCAATGATGATGTGACTACTCCAAGTTGAGAGTTTTTATACACGTACACACACACACACACACACACAATGTGTGTGTGCATGTGTGTGTGTTTGTGTATGTGTGTGTGTGTTTGTGTATGTGTGTGTTCACCTGTGTGTGCATTTAAATCTCATGTGCATAAACAATACAGAACAATTCTGAATCTAAAAGATGCCTATTCAGTCATTTGTAACTTTTGTGTGATCTTTGGCAAGTAATTTTTCTTTCAGAATTCAGGTGCTTAATTCTTAAAGTAGCTTTTACTTTATTTATATTTTGAAATATTTAAAATAAGGTTCTAACATCTTTTATCATAAACAGTTGATTAAAACTACTTTAAACGTTAGGTATGAATGTGTTATATTAATGCATATGTAATTAGCACTGGTATGGTGCTAAAGGAAACCTTTTTTTTTTTTTTAAGGTGCTATTGAGTTTTCTTTTTTTTTTTCCAACTTTTATTAGATAATTTCTTCATTTACATTTCAAGTGTTATCCAGAAAGTTCCCTATACCCTCCCCGCTCCCGGCCCTGCTCCCCTACCCACCCGCTCCCACATCTTGGCCCTGGCGTTCCCCTGTACTGGGGCATATAAATTCTGCATGACCAAGGCAGCCTGGAAATGACCTTCTCAGGCAGATACAGGGGAATGGTGAAAATTGCATGACTCTGCTTTCATCCTAGAGAAATGGCGGAAGAAGTTGATCAAATGTCACCTTCTAAGTGATGCAATGTTTCTACAAATACTGGAGTAACAAAGCCATTAAAGTTAACTATCTTTTGTTAGATTCCTTCTTGTAGAAAATAATTTATTTTGAATGTAAATCTTCAGCAAAATACATGTTTGTAACACCATATATAACTTAATAGATTTGAGAAGGGAAGTAAAGCATCCTCCTATAACCAAGCACCAACTAAGAACACACTGCATTGTAGATATAATGCATCTTTTATTATTTTGCCATTTTATATTTTTAAGACATAACACATTGTGTGTTCAACTTGATATTCAAATAAATTTACTTTCATGCAAGTCTTTCCATCTGTATTTTCATTTTACTAAAAAATTTCTATGTATCTATTATTTATTTTGATTATAGAAGATCACAGGCTACTATGATAAATATTTTCTGTCTTCATGATACTGACACCAACTACCAAATATGAAAATATCCTAATTCTTACATTATACAAGAAAGTACCAAATGAAGAGTTTAGAAAGAAAATAAAGAAATGGTTCTTACTTTTTTCTCAGAAGTTAAGATGTGAGGATCAAAGGATGTGTCACAAAGAAGGCAAGCATGCACAGGATGACAGAAACAACAGAGAACACTGCATCCGCAGAGAAGGAAGAGTGGCCAGAGATGTTGATGGAAAGTTTAGATTTAAGAGATAAAGTTCTGCTCAGGGATGAATGAATCCTCACAGCAGCGGATGAAGAAACAATAATGCATTTCAAACACAATAATATTCATATGTTGCTATGTAGAAGAATTGCTACTCTGATGGCTTCAAAGAATAAAATAAGAAAGAAGGTGCAAGTGAGGAGAGAAAAGACACAGTAAGGCAAGAAGGAAGGAGAAGTGGCCACAGAGAACGCACAGAAGCAGTAGTAAGCTTGGTGAGCAAGAGATAGTAAGGAAGAAGGAACAGCTACATAGAATCAGCATTTCAATTTAGACTTGATGGCTTACATTCACTTGCAGAAAGTTAGAGGCATGGAGTAATGATTGAAACCATGTAAAATTAACAAACTTCTGACTTGAACCCACGGCTGAAGAAGAGTTACTTTACAGGGCCAAATGGAGTGGAGAAGGAACATGACCTCAGGGACCTCAGTTTAGTGTATTAAAGACTCTTTTAAACACACACACACACACACACACACACACACACACACACACACACACACACACACAATTATCCAGAAGAAGAAGATGAAGTTAGTTGAAATGGTGATGAAAAAATGACTCAAAGGATACTGGCTAAATGAGACTAGAACTTAGGTCTTGTTGTGTTTGGAATATAAAGAGTTAAGCATGAGCTCATGTGTTTGCACACTTAGTCCTCAGCTAGCAAGGTCATTTTGGGATGCCAAGGAACCTTCAGCATATTGGGTCTATCTGTTTGAAATTGACTGCTAGGGAGTGACCTTCAGATTTTAATCCAGACTCATGTCCTGTCCCCTCTTTCCCAGTTTCTGAGATGATCTCAAGACAATTTTCACTACTGAAACACAGGCCTTCCCTGACTGAATGGTCTAGGTCAAGTATATTATGAGCAATTAGACTTGTTCTAGCTGGGAGTTTTATTAGAGTAATAAGAAAAGTAACTAACACAGATCCTACATCACAAAGAAAAGTGATTTAAAGTAGAAATAAACTAAACTAATTTAGATTAAACATTTTAGTCTAAATTAAAATGCTGATTCTATGTAGCTGTTCCTTCCTCCTTACTATCTCTTGCTCACCAAGCTTACTACTGCTTCTGTGCTTTCTCTGTGGCCGCTTCTCCTTCCTTCTTGCCTTACTGTGTCTTTTCTCTCCTCACTTGCACCCTCTTTCTTATTTTATTCTTTGAAGCCATCAGAGTAGCAATTCTTCTACATAGCAACATTTATTTCTAAGTGGTTGCTACAGAGGTGGTTTTCCACGGGCTTTTCCCATCTTCCCTCTTAACTCTTCAACCACCCTTTACTTTGACCTCAAGTTTCCTTTTAGATTTCTTTATCTTAAGAATGGAGCTCGTGTCTCTAGCTGCATATGTAGCAGAAGATGGCCTAGTTGGCCATCATTGGGATGAGAGGCTCTTGGTCTTACAAAGATTATATGCCCCAGTACAGGGGAATGCCAGGGCCAGGTAAGCAGGAGTGGGTGGGTTGGGGAGCAGAGCAAGGGGAGGGTATAGGGGAGTTTCAGGATAGCATTTGAAATGTTGTTGTTGTTGTTATTTGTTTTTGTTTTTTAGTTTTAGGTTTTTGTTTTTGTTTTTGTTTTTGAGACAGGGTTTCTCTGTGTAGCCCTGGCTGTCCTGGAACTCACTTTGTAGACCAGGCTGTCCTCAAACTCAGAAATCCGCCTGCCTCTGCTTCCCAAAGCATTTGAAATGTAAATGAAAATATCTAATAAAAAATTGTTAAAAAAAAAATGGAAACAGGCAGAGATTCAGATGGCGTTGGAGTGTCTCATGTTCATCAGAGCACAGGACCAATGCACAGGCCCCAGTTCCTATCTGCTCCTCAGTTCCTATCTGCTCCCCAGTTCCTATCTGCTCCCCAGTTTCACTAACTCAGTTCCTTTTCATTTTCACCAGTGTTTCCTTGTAGGCATTAGGAAATATCCAATCATCTAGTAAAGATTGGTTTGGATGTGCATATCTACTGAAAAAAAATGTACTCAGGTCTTTCTACAATTTTCATTTTTTCCTATTTCTTGAGTCTTTTTTTAATACTGAAATTGAGTTGTTATCTAATACCATTCTTCCTTTCTATTTTTATCTTTTCTTCTTCCCTCCCTCCTCCCTTCCATCCTTCCATCCTTCCTTCCTTCTTTTCTTCCTTCCTTCCTTCCTTCCTTCCTTCCTTCCTTCCTTCCTTCCTTCCTTCCTTCCTTTTCCTGTTATCTAAACCTCTCAATATGCACACTTTCTGAACTTCACTCTGGATAGAATTTTTTTTCTCTCTATCCTTTAAGTGAACTGATCTTCTAGTTTTCCTTGCACTACTCTGGGATCTTAATTCTGCTTATATAATTGTCTCTTTTTGGCATTTATTCTCTCAAGGTCTCATGTGTTAGCAGAACACAATCCCATTGCTTTCTTCTCACATCCAAATTATACACTCCATGGTTTGGCTTAAAAGTTCTCCTCAGTTCTTCATTTCAGACTGACTGAATCTGGCCTGGAAGGTTCTTTTGCATTTTCATTTCAAAGCTGCTTCACTCTTGCTCTTCTCATTTTGGTTAGTGCCATCTCTAGTGTCTTTATATAAATAGTCATTTTACCTAAATAGTCTCCACTTCCTGCAGAAGTTTCCTCCGTCTTCTAAATCCCTAAAACTTTTCTCTACTACTTTACTGCACAGCAGCCTTACATCTGCTTCTGCAGTCATGCTCTCATTACTATATAGAAGTGTTTTGGGCACAAATCTTGCGGCTCTATGGTACAACCTGTTTCCTCTAGCCATCTGTGCAATGCTACAGGCATAAGTGCAAATCCATTGATAATGTGTATTCCATACAGCAAACTCCTGGTACCACAGATATGGCAGAGTGGTCATGGTAAGTAAAGATGACACAAAGACAAATGTCACACTGAGACACTGATAATTACAGCTGAAGGTGGACAGTGTATATACTTGAGCTTGGTCAAAATTTAGACTGTAAATGATCTACCACAAGAAACCGGGGGTGCAAGAAGCTGCCAGTTACATTAGTCACAATGTACCTAAGGTAGGAAAGAAACAATGAGAATGAATGTTGCCCACAACCTAAGTTCCACATGTCTTTCCAATAGAATGGACCATGCCTTCCTTTCTGTGTTCCTTCAATGAACCTGATAACTATCTAAAGCACACCTCACCAGTCGCTTTCCTAGCTGTGTTGTTCCCATAAAATGACATTTTCTCCTGTCCATTTCTTAGCATGACAATCTTCTACAAAATTCTTTTTATTATAGTCAACATAGGCACTTATTTGATATTTGCAACTCTCTCTGTTTAGTTTCTAAATTTAAGAGGGTTTCCTCTCAGCTTCTGCATTTTGCCCAGATCTCTGTCCAGGGACCTATGCCTTTGTCTCTTTTCTCCTGGAATACACATTTAATGTATTTTCTATGCTTTCTGCCTCACCTCCTGAAATTGTACCTTCTTACACCTCTCAGTATGTGTGGTGATTTGAATAGGAATGGCCCCCAGAGGTTCATGTATTTGTATTCTTAGTCAATAGGGAGTAGAACTATTTGAAAGGATTAAAAGGATTAGGAGGTGTACTCTTGCTGGAGGAAATACATCACTGGGGGTGGAAGTCGAGTCTCTTTCTTTGCCTACAGATCAGGATGTAGTTCTCAGCTACTGCTCCAGCATCTGCCTGCACGCTGCCATGCTTCCTGCCAGGATGACAATGGAATAAACCTCTGAAACTGTAAGCAAGTCCTGGGGAAATGCTTTCTTGTATGATAGTTGCCATAGTTATGATGTTTCTTCACAGAACAGTGGCCAACACGTATGCAAACCCATTCTCTGGCACCTGGTGCATATACCACAGCTGGAATATATAAAACTCTATTTTTAATACTTGTTTTGTTTCTCCTTTTTAGTTGTTCCTATTTTTTTCTTTGTGGCTGAATACTGCTTGTAAAACAATATATAATTAAAAACCAAATGATTTGGTGAATGGATGAGTGAGTCTATAAATAAAACTGAATTAAAAGAAAGAATAACATTCCCTCTCTTGTTTAATTACATTTGTATCTGTTTACTTCTTGTGCCTGTCTATATATGTGTGGGAATAATTACCCATGCTATACTAGGAAAGGTCCAACTTGCAGAATTTAGTTTTCATGTTTAACCATGATAGGGTCCCATGGACATTGCTTATCAACTTAACAGCTTAACCTCTACTTGTAGATCCATTTTGATGACCCAAAGGTTACAACCAAGGTTGGTCTTGAACTCATGATATGCCTGTCTCTGCCTTTTTTTGCATATCCTAAGAGAAGGTGCCACTACAAACAGTTACCTTTCTGTTTGACATAGTTTGCTTAAGTTATTTCAATGGTACAAATTCATTATAGACTCAGAAAAGTTTACGTTTCTGGGTATAAAAGTGATTAGACATGCTTCTTTAACTGAAACTACTTTGAAAAGTTATTGCACAATAATGATTTTCCAAAATGTTCTCTGAAAGTCTGTGAATGTCCTTTGAAGCTAGGAAAAGCTTTTCTTCTTTGATCTCATTCTTCTGCATTAAGTAATTAATGAAGTAAAATTAATTTTCTGTTTGTCATTTTTTCAAAATTAGATTTCGTCAGAGTAAAATAACCTAAAACATGTCCCTGTGTTCTATGAGCTAAAAACAACACATTTGTTACAAGTCAGAGATTCCCACTGTCCTGAGGATCAGCAAGCAGGCCAACAACTTGCCTTGCCACCAAATCTTCCAAGGGAAAAGTTTACCACAATCCTTCCAATAGGCCAGCTTGACTACTTTGTGAATTTTCCTTAGGAGCCTAAGATTTTTCCTAGCATTCAAAAAGAAAGCTACCACGCTGTCCAGCTACTTGTAGAAGGGGGCACAAATGTGAAACAAACAAACAAACAAACAAACAAACAAACAAAATCTAACTAGTTGGTTTTCTTTTTCAGTCTGTGTCCTATAAACTACTAGAGCCCAAAGAAAAATGTTGATTTCCACTTCTCAGATAGGAATTTGTTTCACTGTTCCACCAAATTCATTGAAACTAACAAACATAAATAAAAAAGAAATCTTGATAATGTAAAGCTATAGCTTCACTACCTGCTTTCATGTTGAAATGTTCTTTACTCTGTGAAGTTTGCCAAATCCCAGGTGATAAGGTTCAAGGAAATGAGCCACCTCACACACTTCAGACTAATTTCTTGGAATGTGGGGCAGGAAGTTGGTGATAATGTGCATTGAAACCTAAACATCAAACGAAGATGGCAAGATCCATTCCAACAAGATCAAAGGGCATGGATCTCACCAGTATAAAGCTTCAATATAAATACCATGAAAGGTAAACATAATTGGAAAACATTCTTTCATTTAGGTAGCTTAAAAGGCATGCCTCTGGCAAAGGGACTTTGTCTTTACAGATAGTGTGGTACCTTTTGCAATGCTCTGGGCACATGGTAGAAGCTAAATAATCTTATTTATTAATCTTGGGCCAAGGCTGTTATGTGAAGCATGGAATTTTTAGTCTCCTTAATGGCAATAAATCCTGGGTACATACAACACTGTTTTCTCTTCGTCTTTATCTCCTTCACCACCCCCTTGACATTCTTCTGTGTCTCATCCCACAGATGGCGGTTCTTGCAAAATTCACGTTTGGCACCACCTGCCACTTGTAACAGGACCACTCTGTTGAAATATTTTTAGCAGCTGCAAATTAAGCTGTCCTTCAGGTGCAATCTCACACTTAATGAAAATGACAACTTGGCACGGGCCACGTGCTGTGTTACCTTTATGATTCATTTGAAAGGTTTAGCTTATTTAAATAAAGAACCATTTCGCTGGTCTCAGCATTAAAATCAATTGGAATATAAAGTTTGCCCATATTTGGGCCAGAATTTGGCTGGACTTTTCCACTCAACCAACAAGTTCCACCAGCTAGGGCAATGATAGAATTATTTTGTTTGTTTGTTTGTTTCTGAAAATGAATTAATTGTATATAAATATTAATAGAATTTCAGAGTTATCAGTGCATTTTGAAGAGAGTAATTAGTTATTTTCTAAGGTATAATTTTTTATATAATCCTTCGGTAGAAAAACGATGGAATTAGTGATTTTCATCTCTCTCACACAAGTACCAAAAGGCCTAGTGAATGTTCTATCCAGACACAGACATTTGTAGTGAAAGTGCATAAGTGGTGTCTGAGCAGGGCAGCAGGGACATCATAGTATGCCTGCAGAAAAACAAATGAACAACAAGCAACTCAAGCCACACAGTTCTCTCAGTCAATGGTGGTCCATCTAAGAAAGGGAAAGGGAGGGAACAGCTGCTTAAAATGTTGCTGACTCATATACTATGAAGGCATACTGACCTTTTATTAAAATTTTAAATGGGAACCTACTGAAACTAAGACAGTATGCTCTTAGGTGATAGGAGTTAAACAATAACATAGAAATCATTTTTTTTAACTCACTAAATATTTAAACTAGATCAAATAGAGCCATGCATGGTGGTTTGACTTAAAGTACCAACATTTCAGAGGCTGAGGCAAGAGCTAATGAGTGCAGGGCTAATCTAGGCTATATAACATGCCACAGTCCAGCCTGAATGGAAAGCCTGCTCCCCATCCAAGTACAAATTGTGAGTTAATGTCAACTAGCCTCAACTTACTGTTAGAAAGTAGCTATCTCCAAGGAATGTTTGGAGAATTTAAAAAGGGATAATTCCATTCTATCTATGTCTCTCTAAAGCATTCCATGGGCTTTCAAAACTGCTAGTGGATACTAATTTATAGCACTGTTTATAAAACTCAGTGATATACTATAAAGTATAAATGTTTAAAAGTTAATGGTAGCATAAACTTTTACAGCTAGCAAAGCAAGCTGAATTAGACACTGGTTGATAAGGAAGCTATAAACCTGTTAGGAACAACTGAGAAAAGTAGATTCATTGTAAATTATTTAATGAGTAAAACTCTCTTGTTTCCAGTATTGAAGCCTCTGGAGTCAAAACATTTACTAAGCAACTAGCTGGGAAGTTGGTAAGGGAAAAGTCATCAGAGATGGCAGCCAGCAACCAGAATAGCAGGCAAAAGTGACTGCTTTCTTCCTTTAGCTTTGTGCAGAAGGGCAAACAAAAGTCCCAAAGAACCATTTGATCAGGAACAAGGCCCAGAACATTGAGAATGCAAGGCATGTAGCTTAAGGTCATCCCACATTCCTGGCTAACAGCAGAAGCAGAGTAGATATATCATTTTTGGCTGTGGAATAGAGAAGCATCTGGCTGCCAAGGAACAGGCCTGGAAGAAGTTTTGCAGCTTAACTGGCTGGGTAGCTGTGAGAAACCCTTAGAATAGTTTAACCCTAGGAAAAGTTTGAGGCTAGTCACGCCATAGAGAGTGAAGGGAGGATTCCAAAAGAAAAGGAAAGAGAATGCAAACAAAAGCACCAGGCAGTGCTGATTGTGGAGTTTCCTGGGTGGAACACATATCATTCAAAAATTCACTCACCCTGAAAGAGATTAAGATACAGAAGATGTTAAAGTAGAAGCTAGTAGCTGACAGAATGAGAACAGGGTTAAGCCCTTTCTCCTGCTTCAAGCCTCATCGACTGTCCACACTAGTTATTCTACTGTGTGCTGCAAGCTGTACATTAAAGCTAATTGATGTACTGTATGGATTAAGACACTTGTTTTTGACATTGAAAAGCTGATGGAAAGTTTACTGCTTTCTACTATAACCCAGTAAGACTATTTGAACTAAATGGTCATAACAAGTCCAGATGTCTACAACATTCCTCATCCAAAGGGAAATTATAGCAGAGGAAGTGAAAGCCTTTGGGATATTGGACTTATTAGCATAAACATGTGAAGTTATCAAAACCATCACCGTGAAGTGTCACGCCTTTAGCCATCTACGTCAAAGCGTATTAATCTCTATTTCCAACCTTTTCTTTCTTAATGTCATTTTGGAGGTAGGGAATGTCTTTTTTATTAATTTACTCATCCTGTTTAAAGCACCCCTATTCTGAAACATTCTAGACTATGCTCTTTACATCAAAGCCCACACTCTTCCAAGTGTCCTTCTTTCTGATCACCTTTATACACAATATTGACATGGCACATTAGAATATGCAATAGTATGAAGCTTTCTGTGAACTGAAAACAGTAGACTCCATCAAAAGTCATCCAACTTACTTCAATCCTGCTTAGAAGGGGGAACAAAATACCCATGGAAGGAGTTACAGAGACAAATTTCGGAGCAGAGACTGAAGGAATGACCATACAGAATCTGCCCCACCTGGGGAATCCATCCCATAAACAACCACCAAACCCAGACTCTATTGTGGATGCCAACAAGAGCTTGCTGACAGGAGCCTGATATAGCTGTCTCCTGAGAGGTTCTGCCAGTACCTGACAAATACAGAAGTGGATGTCCACAGTCATGCATTAGATGGAGCACAGGGTCCCCATTGAAGGAGCTAGAGAAAGTACCCAAGGAGCTGAGGGGTTTTGCAGCTCCATAGAAGGAACAACAATATGAACTAACCACTAACCCCAGAGCTCCCTGGGACTAAACCACCAATCAAAGAAAACAAATGGTGGGACTCATGGCTCCAGCAGCATATGTAGCAGGGGATGGCCTAGTCAGTCATCAATGGGAGGAGAGGACCTTGGTCCTGTGAAGGTTTTATGCCCCAGTATAGGGGCATGCCTGGGCCAGGAAGCAGAAGTGGGTGGGTTGGGGAGCAGGGGGAGGGGGAAGAGGATAGGGGATTTCCGGAGAGGAAATAGGAAAGGGGATAATATTTGAAATGTAAATAAAGAAAATATCTAATAAAAATAAGTCATTCAATTGTTTACCACCCCAAAATAACTAGGTTCACCTCCCTTGCACTCTACTACCCTAGCAAGCCAGACTACATTTTTTTTTCCATTCTTTAGTTCTCTTCTATGGTCAATTGTGACAATGTTTTGAATGGCCACTTCCTACCTTCCAAAAAAAGAAAAATTCCTGAAAATTATACAAGAGCATTTTTTTTTTCTCAATTGCGTATTTGCTGTTCTTCCGTCCTTACAATAACCTTTACAGGGCTGTTCACTGTGCTTCTTCATACACATTTGCCAGACAACGTTCACCATTTATCTTTGAATCTTCCTTAGTTCTTTAGAAGTTTGATTTTAAGATACCATTTGAACTCTACTGACAGTTACCAGTGGCCTGCCTTCACATAACTACATGGCGGCAATCACACTAGCACAGTAGCTTATCTTGGTGTCTATCTTGAAATCTCATCCATAAAGTGAAAATATGAGAATGTTACAACGATTAAACAGCCTGCCAGAGCTAAGGAATGTCCACCTAGTAAATGCTAGTATGAAATAAGGGGTATTTTTGATATCCATAAAGAAGGGACATATTAAACTAAATTAGAAGTTAGCAAGACTATATAGGCATTATTATCCATACTGACATGAATAATATTAATATGACAAGACTTGGCTTAGGAGACTTGAAATTTCACTTGCAGAGCTAGACCTTAAATAAAACAGTTCCTCCAAACCAAATCTGTGTAGACCACAGAATCAATAGACAATTACTTGTCAAATGGTCCTGTGAAGGATCTATGCCCCAGTATAGGGGAATTCCAGGGCCAGCAAGCGGGAGTGGTGTGGGTTGGGGGAGCAGGGCGAGGGTGGAGGGGATTTTTGGAGGGAAAAGTAAGAAAGGGAATAACATTTGAAATGTAAATAAAGAAACATCTAATTTAAAAAACTAGTTTCTGTAGTGATTGCTCTTAGTTGAGTCTTGTACTCTTTGTGTTTAAGTTGCATTTGGTGTAATCAAAGTTACGATAGTTGTGCCTCAAAAATGTAAAGCATTAAAAATGACTTTGATGTGAAGAGAATAAGAATTCTGAGGGAGAAAATGATTGAACCATCACTGGGTGTATGTGTGCTTTTTCCCTTCTTCACAAGCATTCTGCATATTGTAGCTTAATCCCCAATTCCCTGATGTTTTCAGCCTCAGAAGCTTGCTAGCCTCTCCTATGTCAGGACTGCTATCTTACTATCAATTTTAATTTGAAAATACTTCTTAAAGACTTTTCAGAGCTATCATTGGTATTTTAATTTTGTTTCATACATTTTTCTACTCTATCAATGTCTTTTGGAATGTTTTAATTCTTATCAGAATAAAAACCATCTCTAACATTGATAGTACTTCATAACTAATTAATATATTTATGTCCTATCTATGTTTACCATTTTCTTGGTACATTTTTGGTAGGAGTAGAATATCGTCAGGCACTTTATAAACATCGCACACATAGCTATCATAGAGCATGCTGCTTATCAGCACCCTGAAGAGCATATTTCAGATACCTCACTAGAAGCTAATTTTATCTCACAAACTGTAGAAGCCCTCATAGTACACTGACTTCATTAAAAAAAATTAATGGATCGATCCCCGGGTGGGGCAGTCTCTGGATGGTCCTTCCTTCTGTCTCAGCTCCAAACTTTGTCTCTGTAATTGCTTCCATGGGTATTTTGTTCCCCATTCTAAAGAGGAACGAAGTATCCACACTTTGGCTTTCCTTCTTCTTGACTTTCATGTGTTTTTGAAAATTGTATCTTGGGTATTCTGAGTTTCTGGGCTAATATCTACTTAACAGTGAGTGTATATCACGTGAACTTAGCACTTAAAGGATTAGACAAAATTAAGAATATTGAACATGTAAATTAATCATCACTCAGACATCTGTGCTTTATAATGTCAAATATGGAGGAGAGATATTTTGTTAACTTTATACTTAACCCAGACATATCAACTAAAATAATTATTGGCATTTCTATCACTTTACATATTTATACTTTCTTACCTGCAGGAACCTACAATATGCTTAACTGTATTAGACCTCCAGTAACTAAATTCATGCCATAAATGTGCTCATTTGTCCTCAGCTATGCTCTCACTCTTCATGCTGTGCTTTTGAGTTATATTGAGTATAAAGTAGTGTGTGATTAGATTAAGTGGTTTAGTAATTCGATCAAATAAAACAAAATTTCATGCTGTAAGTGACTTCTAGGACAAAAAAAATTAAATTATTTCACAATGTTTGAAGGCACACTCAAATTCCTTTGGGGCCTTGATTTTTATTTTACTTAAGCATTTCAAAGGCTTAAGTCATACTTTGTATCCCTCTCAAATTTCAACAAATTACAAATATTTGGAAGAAAAAAATCATTATGCTCTTACATGTGATTTGAGAGATGAATAAAATATATTTGTCTTTAAAGAGAATATTGTGCAGTAAATGGAGTCCAGAGTCACAAATTAAATATTTTTTTATAAACTAATATTAAAAATATCTTTGAACTTGAGAAAAAGCATGATATCACACCCTTACTACTATTAAAATAGCTTCCTGTTTAGAAAGCCCTATGAGAAGAGGTAATTCATGCTTAAACAGTGACAATACTAAAATCATCCCTTTAAGAAAAATTGGTAGAGTTTCAAGAAACATGACACTTTCTGACTTGCCTCATTTGAAATTAAAGAGTGTCTTTCTTCCCTTTGCCAGAAATCTATCACAGTTTTGCATAGTGTGCTTTCTCTGATTTAAATAACTGTGATTTATTTTTTTTAAGCTTCCATGCCTAGTTAAGGAACTAAGACACACACACACACACACACACACACACACACACACACACACACGCACACACATAACACACCAAGGAGATAGAGTACAACTATGGTTTAAATCCCACTGAGAAGAGAAGAAACCCTTGAGCACTTCCGGTCACCTCCTCCTGCCATACTTCACTCCCTCCAAAGACTGAAAATAGAGACACCTCCCCACCTAAAGTCTGAGATGCAGCTCGGATAATCATATGTAGCTTTTAGAGTAACTGTAATAATTTCACTTGGATTAATATTATCTCTCCATGCATTAAGAACTTCAATTTGGGTTCATTATTTCTTTATATCATGTTAAAATATTATTATCTAATCCTAGTTCATGTGCTTATATCCACTGGTAGAAAAGTTATTCATCTAATTTTTAAACTTCGAATAAAACATAGCATCCATATATTTTCTTCAATATATAAGTGAAGATATTTCTTATTATAGAATTATCTTTATAAGAATTGCTTACTTGTGCTTAGATTCTTCATTTGTTTTCATTCTTAGCTTTTCTTTTTTGCAACACTGCCATTCTTAGTATTACAATCCCATATAACACAAATGACTTAAAAATCTCCCCCATCTTTGTCGGGGGCTCTAACATCTTCCATTATGGTATTATGCAATTTTCTTGATCTTATATCATGCATGTGATTCAATGACAAACGGGTGGATGAGGTGAAATTGTGTCCCAAAATGAACAAGCAAAACAAATAAGCATACAAGCATAAAGTGCCAATTTAAGCCACCTAAAATATAGGCATATATTCAATTTCCAAACATAACTTTTCCTTGGAAGTAAGTCATGCAGAAAGACTGGCTTTTTGAGTCACACTTTCATAAATAAAGTCTACTTTCCACATCATTCTAATAATTACGGGCTAAAATCTTTCTAAATGTGTAATTACAGAAAATGTTTTTCACTGTGAAAATGTAAAGATGTCTCATGGCAGATGGAGAAGCTATGCCTGTGCTGTCTGTCCTTTTCGCAGGGCAGCAGGCAGTCTCCAGATTCATTAAATGTTTCCCCACTGGCAGGGCACCTTGCCTTCCTCTGTGCTGAAGCCCATGTCTCTATGTCTATGAAGAAGATATCCCTGAGAGAACGCAGTTTTCCTCATTGTATAAAATAATGATTCAGGGGCCAGGAAAGATTTAGGTCAAGTTGCATTTGACAAGTGCTTTGGCAACTTTGTAATAGCCTGAGTGTTATTACAGCTAGAACATAATTATCTTGATTACAACACCAAAAGAAGTTTCAGTCCTTTTACCATTTTCTGGTCAGAAAATGTTTTTAAAAAATACCAGAAAGTCAGGATCTACTGGAAAAACACATTTGATGGCAATATAATAAACAATTTCTATGGCATTTGTTTGTAAGAGGCAAGGGTACTTTTGATTTTTAGAAAAATGTCTAACTAGATGGTGAAGAAAGTTGAAGAGAGAGACATATACCGCTTATAGCACAGTTTTTGAAGTATGATTTTGCAGAAAACAATTATTTTATATCTTGTTAATTTGAAAGAACTTATTCTCTCTTAAAAAACAATAATTCTATTTTCACACTAAAGTCTTTCTGTATTTCCTAGTCTTGCTTTTGTACTCTTAATTATTTAAATACATTATTACCTTTTATTATTTTGTATCTTACCAATGTAAAACAAATAGTAAAGCAATTTTAGTTGTATCTATGCAATTTTTGAAGTGTTGGGTTTCTTACATATAGCATGCCATTTTTTAAGTCAAGACATTTAGCATAACACTACTCAATTATAATTTGAGATGTAACATCATAATACAAAAGTTGTAAGTTGTAAACTAATACTTATATTTGTGGCTTTATATTAATATTTCTATATATTATTTTACATTAAAATATTTTCTAGATTAAAAAATTCTGTTTCTGTTTTAGCACCCTGTTATTATTTAAAAGAAAATATTATTCCTGAACAAATTCTAATGGAAGACAGTTAATTCATCTTAATCTAAAGGCAATTTGGGGGAAGATGTAGGCTATTGTAAGATGTTGGAAGATATTTTAATTCTTGGTGGAATGCTTTGGCACTGTGTGTCTTGAGTGATTATTTCTATAAAGTTCATCCCCTGCCCTCAATTAAATGACTCATTTATTTTTTGGTTATGATTCCTCGTACAGTGAGGACATACTTCTTCACCAATGGAAGAAGGCCAATGGTAGATGATAGAATTTAAAGTACATTACACCATGGACAAACCTAGTTTAAACAATGACCATTATCCTTATTCCACCCCTGCCATAGTTTTGGATTCTAAAACCTGAGATATCAAATATTTTATATCTCTTCTTTAATAATGCACACTATAACATATTTTGGTAATTTAGTTTACTCCATGGAAACTTTAAATGGAGAAACTTGGAGAGAGTATACATCCTGATTTAGTCATTATGTATGATCTCTGGAACTCTCCCTTGAACACATTCCCCATGAGACATATATTGCTAATTATTCCAAGTGGCATACATTTAGGGGCAATGTTTTCTTTTTAAGATAATATTTCAATGCTTTAAAATATGTACAAATAAGACAGCTCTTCATTTAAATAATTGCTTTAGGATAGAATTCTTTAACTTTGGCTTTAAAAAAACTTTTTCAAGAAAGCTTTATTACTTTATTATTTATTCAAAAATGTATATATGGCTTCATATGTATTTCCTATGTACTATTTTTGAAAATAGCAGAACTAGCCAAGCATTGTGGCATTAGCCTTTAATCCTGGCACTTGGGAAGCAGAAGCAGGCAGATCTCTGTAAGTTTGAGGTCATCCAGATCTATAAATCCAAACCAAGAGAGGCAGTGCTTTATTATACAGAGAAAACCTGTCTTGAAAACTCATAAAATAAAATAAAATAGCAGAACAATGTACATTATATATTAGTGAATCATATAAAATATAATTTATAATATAAAACCATAATATTAATATTAAATAAACAAATGTAGGATTCAGTATCTAATTTATCTTTACCACTCAGAGAAGGTTATTGCTAACCTCTCAAAGACCATACTAATTTTTTTTTATATTTATTTATTGTATGTTTGAGTACACTGCTGGTATTTTCAGACACATCAGAAGAAGTTATCCAATCCCATTACAAATGATCATGAGGTACAATGTGGTTGTTAGGAGTTGAACTTAGGATCTCTGGAAGAGCAGTCAGTGCTCTTAACCACTGAGCCATCTCTCCAGCCCAGGCTATACTATTTTTATTACTTGAAGCACTCTACAGGGCTAAGGGAGGAGAAAGGATCTCAGAAGAAGCCCATTGAAAGTCAATAAACATTATCCTATAGAGGATTTCTATAGTACACCATTTCAAGTATTTCTTTCTGAACAGATCTATTTTCTAAAATATCAGTGCATTGAATTGAAAATTTCAAACACTCACTGTGATGACCATGAGGGCAACAATATGAACAAAATGACAAATTCATGGTAAAACTGCCACTTAGGCTATTAATCTACTCTTAATCTTTGTTCAGTGAACATATCTCAACCAATCTATTTATTTTCCTTTTCCTTTTTTTCAATATTTCAATATTTTCAATAGAGATTTGTTTCTATAGATATATTTTATCTTGAATAATAATTGTGTCTGCTAAACCTGATACCTCTACCTTATTTTAAATAAATAAAGGTTTCCCTCACTATATTTTAATATGACTAGGAAGTAATGAATAATGTCTTTAACATAGATTAAACACAAGTGAGGTTTGCTTTTTAATCAATCTACTTTTACATTAGACATTGAAAAATATCAAAATATCAAAAATACTATTCCTTAACAATACTGTATTTAATACTATATCATATTAGAATAAATTTAATAAGGATTATTATAGAAATACAATGGTGACAATAGTTGGATAAAGGAAATAATGAATAATTAAATTCCCTGCTTTGAAAATGATATTTGTAAGATATTACTAACATTAATAGAAAAGTTAAGAGATTATATAAAAATTAAAATAGAGATATAACATAAATGCAACTTAAAGATTTATATAATAAGTCCTCAAATATTTATACATTACTGTAAGTTTTGTTTATTTAATGATAAAAATTGCTATATAATAATTTAATAATATAAACTAACACTTAGTATGACACAGTTCTAAAACCAATACCTATTATTAGTTTCTTCTCATAGTGGAATTATAAGAAATACATTGAGAATATAATTTTTAATTTTCTTTCATCCCTTAATAAACATTTATTTTATTATAACAAAACTGTTCAGCTTAATGAAACACATATATTCTTAGAAAATTCTCTGTCAGCAGTTACAAAGGTTGGTTATGATTAAATCATTATTGTTTTATGTGTTGATTTTAAAGCTCAGGCACAGAAATGACTAAATTTACAGTGCAAGGTGCCAATTGTTGAACTTCTGTTAAGAAGACCATAAAATGAAATTCACCATTTTCATTTGGCTCCAATTCCAATCATTTCCTTCTATAGAGCTATCTATTCACCATGTTACAATTTTTCTTATGGCTTTCCTTAGGCTTTTGTTTGTTTGATTGATTAGGACTGCTTATCAGTTTAGTAATATATTTTAAGATGCATATTTCTATAACTTACAGTTTTACTGATTCTAGCTGATTTCTACTTTTGCTTCAAATGAAAATGAATTTCCAATTTCTCTCCATCTTAAACTCCCTTACATGTATATTCTCACAAATAACTATGAGTGTTTGGACATAAGCCACATACCCTTGTACTATTTGATTGTGAAAACTTTAGTTTGTTTCTGACATTCATTTGAAAACCTGAACTTCAGATAGTATTCTTATATAAATATCGAATCCATTTTTCATGCTTTTGTCAATGTGCCACAAACAAATGTTTTTGCTCTGATTCTCTCCCTCTCCTGAATGATTGTCCCTCCGAGGCACATTTCCTTTGTGATTCCGTCCTGTGTTCTTTGGGTTTGTAGTTTTTGCTCATTCTCAATGTAATCATTTTATTTTACTATCAAATTTTAAGGGTCGTTGAAGAAGGGAATATTCTCCTTTTCTGTCATATGTGTTCTGACATTTTTTTTCCAGTCTTCTTTTTGTCTTTTGATAACTATGGAGTACTAGCATGTAACAAAATGTCAAAAATATACTATCATATATTAAAAAAAAAACCTTAAAATCTATTGAATAAATAAATAATTTCACTAGAAGGGAGATGGAAAGTAAATGACCTTTACCTTATGGGCTAATAATGCTTTTTTAGCTACGAAGATATTTTGGAAATATAGCCATTTAATCTTACAGAGATGATATGTACTTTTAGAGTTCTTCAATTTCTCTGCACGTTATCATTGAAAGCATGGATTTCTCCTATTCAACACTGTTTCTTCTGATAGTCTTATCCCCTACTGAGTGCACAGTGCATGCAGAAAATAGAAATTAGCCACAGTAGTACACTGGTACCCGATAAAGATATATTATAAATTATCACAAGGATTTCTAGAAGGACACAGAAAAGAACGATAGGAAAAGAATTTGAGAAAAATAGCCTCTGCTAATGATTAAGGTGATTGATAAACCTACTTATATAAAGATTAGATAGAAATACTGTTGGAAGGGATGAGACTACATTTCAGAAAACTGAAGCTTCTCATTAATAATTGATAAACAGTAATGGAAACTGATAGGTCAATATCCACCAAAATAACTGTTCTTAATCTCCTATTAATAATGCAGTTCTTTTACCTTTATAATATCCTATTACTTAGTATGTTAATTGTTTTTTTTTTTTTACTGACAACCATATGGTCAGTTATAAAATGAGAACCTGAGTACCCCTGGAAATTAAGAAATGTTCAAATAAAATTTCACTATTCTCTAAACTATGAAAAAATCCTTATGTGTGTATGGAACCTTACTTGCATGGCAAATCTGCTGTTAGTATTAAAATATTCTTTAGCAAATGGACTTAAAAACACCTTAAAAACAAAATGTATGTTTCTAAGAGGAAAAATGATTTGGTAATTAGTGTGTAGTTTGTAGATAGGACCATTAAATAGAGCAACAGTACATTGTTACATAAAATCAAGATGATAAAATTGCTAACAAGGACTACTATGATTGAAATTGCTACTTCTCCATGATGTGGCTTATTTGTTCTTTGATGTTCTCTCTGAGTTTCACTACTGAATTACAGATGTACTACATAGAATATAAGAGAATTTGAAGAGCCAGACAAGGTGTCTTCTATTTGCCGATACTGTATCCCTCACCCTATACAATACACTCATGACTCTTTGCACATGGGTGTTTCAGATGAACATGCAAGGAAATAAATGCAGGTACTAGTACAAAATTAAATAGTAAAATTTCAGCGTTTAAGGCTTCTTACTGGACAACCATATTATCATATCGGAAGAGCTATAATTTTGTTATTTAGACACCTACTAAATAATTTTGTTATTTAGACACCTACTGCTATATCAAAGTTACCTGTACTCATTATAACCTAAACTGTGATGGATCTGATATCATATTCTTGCTTAAATTTTAAAATAAAATAAAGAAGAATAAAACAACAGGAAAATTGTGCATTAGACTTATCCTGACAGCATTATTTTGCTAGAATATTGAAATCTCCTCAACTAAAGTATTTGATATGGTAACAGCAAAAGCAATAGCAATTGATCAAATTCTCAATTCAATTGATGTCTTGTTAATGAATCTTAACACTGTAAAATTTTTAATAACATGAATTGTTAGTATAATGAAACTTTTCTTCCATATATACATATACAAGTTTATAAAGTTTTCTGATAGTGTGTTTTTCTTTCTAACTTCAGAACACACACACACACACACACACACACACAAACACACACACACACACACACACAGTGTTTAAAATTAGCTATGCAAATCAGGCTGTCTTCTAAATGAAAGAGTCAAGGAAACACTTCTGCCTTCTGAGTACTGGCACTAAGGATTTGGGCCAACAAGAACTGCATCTAATATTATTTTTATTGAATTACACAACTTTGTCTTTTCATAGGTAGGAGTAACTTGGTTTTTCCTTTTCCTTCCTTAGTATGATTGCACTAACTATATGACATCAATTTGATGTTTGCCTTGTTACTACTTAACTTTAAGGACAAATGTAAGAAAAATTCATTGATTTCTGAATGGGTCATGAAATAGCATATAAGCTGGAAACAGAACTGTGTAATTTTAATATTATTCAGTAAGCTAAAGAGACTGTGTATATCATCCCCAAGGGGGAGGGGAAACATTCTGCTGTCACCAGTTTTCTGTACACATTCTTTTTATAACTTTATGAATATATTAAAGGGGTAGTTCACTTTGATGTGGAAACCCTAGAATCCTTTATAATTGCTCATTAAATAACAAAATAGAATCTTTGGCTTTACATGAATGTAGACAAATTTATACACATGTTGAGGAGGCACAGTTTTGATAGATCCCTTATGGTGTCAGCCTACATTAATTCCAAAAATAGTTATTATTTAACAAATCATCCTGTAAAATAATGAAGACTCTGCTTCTAATGTAGAACACTGTGTCTATTTAATTTATTAAATTACTATAATAAATCCTCGTTCACATTCTAGGAATAGCATTATTTTGGATGTATTTTTAAAGAATCATAGTATCAAATGTATGCAAGTTCAAATGTAACCTATATGTATGTTACAAAAGTTCCATTTGATAAACAGTATATTGCTTACAACTTGAGAGAAAAGAGACTTGTGTAATTTTTTACATCAAATGGTTTGATGGAAACACTATATCTTGAAATGTTTCTTGTTAAAGCACCTAATATACACAAACATTCATTAGCATTTCCTGATAATTCAGGAAAACAATTTCAAGATCATTTCCTTAGAAGGTGTGGTAGCTGTGTTTTCTTCAGAATGCATGGGTATTATTTAAAAAAAAAATCTTACAAACTCAGCCTAAAGAATAGGCATTGGACTTAAGCTTCAGTCCTTCTTAGAAGGGGGAACAAAATACTCACGGGAAGAAATACAGAGACAAAGTGTGGAGCAGAGACTGAAGGAAAGTCCACCCAGAGACTGTCCCACTTGGGGATCCATCCCATATATAGTCACCAAACCCAGACAGTATTGTGGATGCCAAGAAGTGCTTGATGACAGGAGCCTGATATGGCTGTCTCCTGAGAGGATCTTCCAGAGCCTGACAAATATAGAGGTGGTTGCTAATAGCCCACCACTGGACTGAGCATGTGATCTCCAATGGGGGAGTTAGAAAAAGAACTGAAGTAGCTGAAGGGGTTGGAAACCCATAGAAGAACAATATCAACCAACCACCCCATCCCCCCGAGCTCTCAGGGACTAAACCCTCAACCAGAGTACACATGGAGCGACCTAGACCTATGGATCCAGCTGCATTTGTAGCAGTGGACCACCTTGTTGGGCGTCATTTGGTGGAGAGGCCTTTGGTCCTGTGAAGGCTTAATGTCTCAGTATAGGGGAGTGTGAGGGCAGGAAGGCAGGAGTGGGTGGGTGGGTAGGGGAAAAACTATCATAGAAGCAAGGGAAGGGGGAGATGAGATAGGGGTTTGTGGAGGGGAAACCGGGAAAGGGGTAACATTTAAAAAGTGAATAAAGAAAATATCCAATAAAAGAAAAGAAAAGAAAAAGAATAGGTATTGGTTTAAGTCATCTCCATTGTTTTACTCTAAATAAGTGTTAGCTCATGAGAGAAGTTTTCAAAGTGGCTTGTTGTACTTATGTTTTTTGTTTGTTTATTTGTTTGTTTGTTTGCAGAATCTGAAACGTCCCAAAGTGTCCTGCCACCAACTAGCATCAACTGAATTTGTTGCTTTTATTTGGTCAACTTTGTTCACTTTGTCAAATGAATTATATAAGTTAAGTCCTACACAAGCTTTACAATATAAATATGAGGGAGGTACATCTTTTTTGAAGTTTTGGAATTTTTTTGGAGTTTTGGTTTTTTGTTTATTTTGTTTTGTTTTTGTTTTTGCTTGTTTTAAAGAGGAAGGAGAATTTGAGCATAATTCATGACAGCTGCCAGCCTACCTCAGCCAAGGTACAAAGGAGATAGCATCTTGAGGAACTCACAGTATCTTAACACCACTCCAAGGCCTATGGATGTCTCCTTGTGAATAAATTTAAAAGTTAAATTATTTGGAATCAGAAAACTTAGTTTTCCTAGAGTTACTTACATAAGCAGCCACTGCCTTGTCATAGTAGACAAAGGTAGCTATCGTTAACATATTGTCATATGTTAAGATCATAAGACTAGGATCTTAATGGTGTAGTTAAGTAGTTGCATTGTACACACTGAAACTAAATTAACATTAAAAACACATATCCTCAAGTTTACCCTTTGTTATTATTAATTTAAAAATTATCTAATAATTTTGTTAAATACAATACCATTTTACTACTCTTTAACATTCTAAGTGCTTCATGTAACAAAAGTAGCTATCAAATAAAGCAAGAGTTTGAGAGATTAGGTAAAGTAATGGTACTGAGCCTGCCGTTGGAACCCTGCGAGGCTGTGAGGTCTGTCAGCATCAGTAAATTACCTGCAAAATGTCCATGTTACTGAATTCTGCTATAGGCACCCAGAGAGGCTGTTTCACCCAGCCACAGAAAACAGGATGAAATACAGCCAAACCTTAAAAGCAAAACATATGCACATAGGAGACACCCTTTCCATATTAAAATAGGGAATTATACTGATACAGTTTATAGTTTATGAGGCAGACTCATTAAAGACTTTCTTATTTAAGGAATCCAGATGATAGCGCCTGTGATAAATATAAATGTGCTTTTAATTGTCTCTGGGGCTCAAAGTGGGGACATCTAAAATCCACCTGGAAGTGGTAAAGGTAAAAATTCAAAAGAAGGAAATAGCAAATTAAGTGCTATCAACTTGATTTGAGTTGATTATAATAAGGTTTAATATGGGAGAGGCTCTAGAATTTTTACTGACTGGGCTGAGAGGAAAACCTAGATTTAGGGTGTTCTTAAATTTAGATGTAAATGATTTTTTTGAATGTGAAAGCATTGTACAGCTATCAGATAGCATGGCCTTTAGGGAGATTCCTACAATTCATATTACAAAGAGGAAATTATATATGGCTTAAAATGTTAAGCAAATTAAAACATGAAATGTAATACATTTTGGTTGAAATAAAATTTTATTATCAAACATTTCATTTAGAATACTTTTATAAAAATAGAATATTTTTATGCCTATAATATTTTAGGCATAATTATCTAGACTAAAATGCATAAAAATAAATAGCAGAATATATATCTTCTGAATGAATATTTTTGACTCACACCTTCAGTTAATTTTTATAAGACACTTAAAGATTATCCTTCATGTAATAGTTCAAGTAGGGCAAGTATTTATTTTATCCACCTTGAAAAATAGGCTATTCCATTTTTCATTTAGATACCATCAGAGCAGCATGGTTCTGATAAATTTTTTTTTTTTCATTTTTAATGCTCCTGTACTCTTTTTGAAATAATTTGTATCAAGCCTATATATAGTACTCAATAATATTGTAAATTTATTCCTCACATTCATGATTCGGATGTAACAAGTGGCTGTTTCATGTGAAACTGCCTATGCCATTAAAATTCAATGGCATCGATTCCCTTCATCCAGCTTTATCTGGCTAAAATCCGTTAATTCCCAAGCCCCTGCTGTTGGGGATCTCCAGGCTCATCATACTTAACCTCTGCCGAGCCTTCTCAGAATGGAATTTGTTTCACTCCATTCACAGTTTCAATAGCTGAGCAAGCCACACACAAGTATGCACTGGTCTTTTACCCTGAGCACACTAATCTGATTGTTTTTCCACTCTACAAACTCTGGGTCAACAATCAAGCTGCCGCCAGAAACTAATTAATTTGCAAACGGGCTTCTGTCTTCACAGAGGGAAAGCTTTTGAGTTGGATGTCAGGGAGGCCAATCACACCATGGTTACAGGCATTGTTATGGTATCTACTTCTCTGGGTAAATCTCTTGCTTGATGCCCTGCACAGAGGACCCAGATTACACAGTTTGCAGTAAATCCCTATTGAAGGCAACAAGGCTCAGAATGCAGTGACATTGGAAGAGGATATTGGGACAGACAGGAGCAGCATTCATCAATCTGATTGTAAACCAAGAGGGAGAGAAATGAGGGGAAAATGAGAGAAAAACAGGAAGTGGGCTTTAAACAATTTTTCTAAGCTATTCTCTCATTTTTAAAAAAATACATTTGTACTTTAAAATCTAAATAAACATAACACTAAAATACCAACACTAAATAAACTAAATAAACATAACATTAGCTTCTATTCTTATCATTCTATTAGCCTGTCAATAGATGACTCAAAATTGAACAATACATCAAATTTGAGAACACTGTTGCTTAGACTATCTTACAAAGTCTTAAAATAACTTAAAATAAAGTTTAATTTAGATATGTTTTATAAAGGGCTAAAATCAACTTTATAGCAAGTGTATGATAATGTGTTGAGTTTTACTGTAAATAATTATTCGCCATTATTGATTTGATCACATAAAAGTGCTTTAAAGTAAGATACTTTTTAATACTACTTTAATATAGCCGGTGGGAGTTTGGTCATGTGGCTATTTGGTAACTTATTTTTACTTTAACAGGAAGGCATGTTTAGTAATTTTGTTGAATTTATCTTCTTTAAAGGCTAGAACAATTTCATGGTGTATATTATAGATTAAACTATTGTGAGATATGTACTATTTGTAAGATACATTTTTTTGGTAATCAATTCATGAGACATTACAATGTGTGACAATAAGGACATATTTAGGCACAACTATGACTGTTTACTTGTTTAACAATAAATAAACTAAAACCCATCATTTATATTCACAGTACTGTCACACCAGCAATTCCAATGAAAAATGTGAAGAAAATCCTGAAGATGGAACTCAAAATTAAGAATTTTGCTAAAAAATCTTTGCTACTATATTCATATAGGCTTCAAATGTTTAAAAGGACTTTGCTATTAGATTTGAATATTTTTAAAATAACTTTGAAATTAAATTATAATTACATGACTTGTACCTTTCTTTTTCTCACAAACCTATCCCATGTACCTACCCAGATCCCCTTGATTTCTCCCAAATGCTTGGTCTCTGGACTATCTTTCATAATTGGTTTGATGTATATGTATATGTATATGTATATGTATATGTATATGTATATGTATATGTATATGTATATGCATATGTATATGTATATGCATATGTATATGTATATGCATATGCACATGCATATGTATATAATGTTTGTGTATATTCCTAATTATAAAATTCAATATGCTGACTCAGTATAATGATAATGTTATTTGTATGTATATGATTAGATGATTTCTGGGTTAGATTAGCCCCAACTGACCTATATATTATATCACTATTACATCACAGGAAGACTCAGGGAGAACAGGGAAGAGGGGATGAAAAGGCTGTGACAGTCAAGGGGCTAGGATTTCCCTACGAGAAGTGTGTATTTCATAAACATGTCAGGGAAATTTACCTGTAAAGTCTCTACAATATGAGTGCCTAACATGAACTGAACAAGACTACAGCAATGCACATGGAAACATGGAAGAGGAATGCTCCTGGCCCAGTCTTAGAAAAGGAAGGAAACAACACATCCTGGGAAAGCATCCTCCAATTGTTTCTCTGGCTTCTTTGTTTGTGTTTTGCTTCTTTGTTTGATGTTATTGTTTTTTTGTGTGTTTTGTTTTTGTTTTTGTTTTTGTTTTTTTGTAAAGGGAATCTTAGCATCTTTTTATATTAACCACAAAGTAAGGTTGATGCAGACGCTTTCCTCCAATGGTCAGAAAAAAAAAAACAAAACTCATTTACTAACGCCCCTGAAACAACGGAAAAAATGAAATAGTGAAGAATTCTGAGATCATGTAAAATAGGTAATTCATTTTACTTATTAAAAAATGCCGTTGGACCTCTGACATGGTTTATATCTTCAACTGTGCTAGAATTAAAATTGTTTATTAAAAGTGTTTTACAGGCGATTCAGGACTGGTTCTCTGGTTCCAATATTAATTTGTGCTCTTGTAGTTTATTTGAAGTCATGTTTCTTGGTTTTATTTTTCTAAAAATGCATCCTGTGGAGAAATTTGAATCTTTGGAGAATGCAATATCCTAGTCTATGACCACAGAGGAAGTTCTGCTGGTTCCAATGAGGGCAGAGCATCCTGGTACGACCGTGAGACTGGGAAAGGAAGCAGAGTGATGACTCACATACCATTTCAATTACAGGAGGAAAAAAAAAGAGAGAGAGAGAGTGAGAAACGAAAAGAAAACAAGCAGGCCGGTTTATCCACAGGCACGATCCTTTTAGGAAATTCCACTAAAAGAAAACAGGTCTTCCTGAAATGAATGGGAAAGCCTCACACTCTGGGCATGTAATTAGGTCTGTTTGTGTTCACCGGGCTGGGCTCTCTCAAGGATCTGTGTGGTTTCATTGTACCGAAGCCAGATCAGGTTGCCCTTTCACCCTCTCTCCAGTAAAACCACTGACAGAGAGCTCTATACATCTCCCCAGCGTTCCCTGGTCAAAGGAGTGGGCTACAGGACAATGCCAGCTAGCATGGAAACCTTGCTATGACTCAGAATCTCTGTGCTCTGTATACATTGCTATGCCTCCTTTTTTTTTCATTTTGTAGTAACTATAGGACGTGGTCAGTATTACTTTTCCATCACACGTAAAGGTCAAAGTCAAGGAGAAACATCATTTTAAAGCTGATGGATTTTTGTTGAAATTATGCAGCAGTTGCTATTAGTCAAGGACATGAACGATGTGGAAAACAGTCTTCAAATAAAAAAAAATGTGGGCTAGTTATCCATCTATGCTAATGGATGGCTAAGGAATACAGTAACTAGATAGCCCACTAGGCAGCGGAAATTTGTTTTCTAACCACAAATATACACAGAAAAAGCCAACTTATTTTCTAAATTATTAGAAGCTGAAATTAGAATTGATGGTTAAAACAAAAACATATTGAGAGAATTTATGACGTGCAGAAGGAAAACATGACTTTTAGCACATATCAAACCAAGGTTGTACATATTTGAAATCAGAAGTTATTTTAATCACTAGAAAACTGAAATTCAGGTTTGGTCTTTGGTCTAAAGCACGAGGTCTATAACATAAAAATTTATAAAAGAAATATATAGATTTCATATATTATAATTTTTAAAATGTCAATGTATGATTCTTTCCAATTCTTTCTGGTTCAAACTAGACTAAACATGTTAGTATTATTATTATAAAATTATGTTTTTTAAAAAAAATAAGCATTAAAATAGTGAGGCTATACTTAAAAACTCAGGATATTTTAAGATTTATTCTAGATAATGGTATTTTTGCTTTTCTTTAGCATGAACAAAAATTAAAGGTCACCTAACCTTGATTCATTAGTTCATAAGAGGTAAAGCAGTTTATAAAATGCAAAGGGAGATTTTCACTCAAATTACATTGTCTCACAAGGAAATATATAATATCTGGCAACAGTCATATTCTATAGTCTATGGCGATGCCTCAAAAGTTATTCATTTTATGCACTCACAAATGTGTAAACATTATGTTTCCATTTTTTTTTTCTGAAATGCTATCTGATTTCTCCAAGCTTGTGTTTCCTGGTCCTCTGGTCCTGTCATGAACATGCCTGCATCTCCACACTCACAACAATCTGGTTTCTGCACCCTGTCAGATGGAACCTTTCTGTTAATTTGGAAAAAAAAAAAAATAGTTCTCACATTTAGTGCTGAGAGACTGATAACTGAATTCTCAAATGAACCACACATTTTCAGAGATGAAGTACAGAGCTCCTGGACAATGACTGTGCTTTCCCACTGTGTAAATTCTTCAGAGTCAGCTGTCAACATGTGTGTGTGTGTGTGTGTGTGTGTGTGTGTGTGTGTGTGTGTGTGTGTGTGTGTCCAGCATGAAAGCAACCTTAGCTTGATGACTTTTTCCTTAAGGCCATAAAAATGAAATGGATACTATGCTCTCTTTTATTCCATGCTCTAATCAGATTTTGTTTCTCATGGACAGTGAGACCCTCTAAGAGCACTAGAGCTCTTAATAGATCAAAAACCCTTTGTTCCTGAATCAAAAACAAAACAAACATTTTCTCTCCCACACAAGTATTTCCATTTGAGAACAGACCAGATAGTGATGTCACACAGGGGGGTTTCCTATTAATTTTGCTCTTTCACATTATTCTAGCTGTAATGATTGGTGGAAGAGAGTCAATAGCTCTCTCTGTCTGTCTCTGTCTATGTTTCTGTCTGTCTATCTGTCTCTCTCTTTCTCTCTCTCTCTCTAAACATGCCCTTTCCTCAAGCCATCGTATCCTCTGTCCCTCACTGAGATTTCCAATTTCTCAGAGCATGCAAGCATCTCAATATTTCCTGTTCTGCTTGTAGGTGGAAATTTGACTCTCTTTCAAATGCCCTTTTATTACTGTGAGGTTTATACTCAGTCACGAATATTGTCATGTTTAGGTATAATTAAAACAACAGATAGCAACTTTTGAAAAAAAAAAAAAAAAAGAAGCAACAGTTGAAGAAGTCTGGGAGAGCAAGAAGTAACTTGGTTTGACTGCTTTGTCCATTTCATGTATAGTGGAAAATACTTCATAGCAGATTCTAAACAGAGATGATGAAAAGCCACAGAAAATCAGAGGTGGGCTTTGAAAAATAAGGTCACGATGTGGATTATTGGAAAAAAAAGTTAAGTTGAAGTCAGTTGACAGTGGGGGAAAATCTTGAAGATAAAAGGCCCAGGAAGACAGTAAACTTGTGCATACATAAAAGAAGCATTTTTTTTTTTTTACATAGCATAATGGATCAAAATTCTAGGTTAGCAAAAAGAAATATAAGAGGGCTGGATAGATGATGTAGGAGTTAAAAGTAATTTCTGTGGTTTTAGGTGTGATGGCCAGAATTTGATCCTCAACTCTGATGTGGTGGAAGAAGAAAACCAACCCCTTTAGTTTCCTGACTCCAAAGAGCTCACATGCTGTGGCATGGGTACACTCACACATATATGCATATGTACACACATGTACACATGCAATAAATGTAAAAAACACTGTAAAATATAAGCACTCCAAAATAAATGCAATTTAGGTAAATTAGGGAAAGCAGCAACAAGATTAAGAAAAAGGCAGGAAGATCACATGACAGAGACAGGGTCTGTGTCTTTGTTATTATCACACAAGCAATAATACTACAATGAAAAGCATTGACACAGGAAGAAAGAGATGAGGAATAGGGTGACTGGAGGTCTATTTTGTGCTCTGGATGATCACTTTGAAGGAACTGATTAAAAATAATAATGATTCCATCCTCCCCTGAAGGTTCCCTGAGATCGTGATGTGATTTTTCTTTTGAAATGGGCAAATGGATGATTGAAGTAATGGTGTGGGGGGTGGCGTTCCCCAGAAGTGCTGTGGATGCACAGAGTACAATGGCCGAGCATACTGCTGAAAACATAGATGAGCAGGAACCATAAACTCATACTCATCAAAGAAGCCTGTGCGATGCAGTCAAACTCCAAATGTGAGACATTAGAAATTAGCATCATTGCTTCATGTGATAAGAAAACAGAAACACAAAATTTAGATTAAGTCATAGAAACCACTGTCTTAGTATCATATAGAAAACCATAGAAGTATTTGATTATTTCATGGTTAAGTCAATAATCCAAACATAATAATCAAACTCTCTCTCTCTCTCTCTCTCTCTATATATATATATATATATATATATATATATATATATGATGTAAGTCTAAGTTACAATATTTTTGCTTATTTAAGCTTATAGATTTTGCACATTTTATACAATGCAAAAAAAATTTAAATACTAAGAAAAAGTGAGAAGCAGTTTTCAAAAAATATTTTTCCTCCAGCAATTAAAGTAGTTGTGCTTGACACAGGGGAACCTGAGATCTCATTGCAAATCTATACTGTACTGGGTAGATGTAGGTCTTCCTTCACTTGCCTACAAAATAAGATAGTTTGTTTGCTTGCTAGCTTTTTTTTTTTTTTTTTTTTTTTTTTTTTTTTTTTTTTTTTTTTTTTTTTTTTTTTTTTTTTTTTTTTTTTTTTTTTTTTTTTTTTTTTTTTTTTTTTTTTTTTTTTTTTTTTTGAGAGATGTAAGAGTCATTTGATATTTTGAAAGAATTGAAATGCACTTAGCACAGAAAAACTTAAAAAAAAAAAGCCACCAAAAAATAAAAACTAAGACAGGCCTTGGAATGAGACTTTCAAAGCAAGGAGGAAACACATGGAGGAAAACAAAGACTCTCCCTGAGCTATGCTGTAGTGTTCCTGTAAGACGGTATCTTTTTTCCGTTGCCTCCCTTCCGAAGCTTCTAGCCAGTTCCTTTCTATCTATAGTTGACTGGTGAGAAACTTCATATTTGGCACAAAACAAATACTTCCTCAGTTTTTAATCTTCTTTTCTCTTTTCCTCATTTTGTCACACTCATGGTCATGACATCACCACCATTATCTTAACAGCAGACTAAATCTAGAGGAGATTAGTGTCCCATAAAAGAAAGTCTTTTCAGTGACAATAGGTGACATGTCCTGTGCCTGTGATTGCACACGTACAACCTACCATTGAGCCACCGGGAGTCATGCTGCTCAGTCCTGATGGGGTGATGGTGGCCGAGTGTTCTGAAGATAGCGAAGTCCCGTCCCATGAAATCCGCGGCCGTTCCAGAGTACAACTCACCATCTGTGTTATGACCGAGGGAAAACAAGAACACATTATTAATGGAAGGGAAGCAAAGAAAAGCAAAACAGTAATAGTTAAAATTTTGTTAAAAGTTTTGTGATAAGACATGAAATAATGAGATAATGGAAACATTATTTCTGTTATTATGCAAAACTACTTGTATTTCATCCTTGGGTCCTGAAAGCAGGAGTTTATAAAATGATCATTTCTGTGTTACCCATTCAGTAAAAAGTTAGGAAATAGGAATAAAGTCTGATTCAGTTAACATAGCCAAACATGAAATTTTGGTATTTTCCTCATAGGTGAACTTACAAAATACAAAAGTTAAAAACTATATTCATCTAATAATTTGGTTTTGTGTTGGTGAGTCACTTATGGCTCAAATAACCTTATTTTACAGGGTGAAATATCTAAAAATGTCATGTGTATAACTTATTTTAACGGTAATTGCATGTTTGATATACTATATTTTCGTAGAACCAGTGCATAGTATTTTAATGTAAAAAGGAATATTTTTCTTGATTTTTTAAAAATTAATTCTTACACTGGTGCACTAGTGAGTATGTATGTGTGTCTGTGGGGGTGGGGTGGGGGTGTTTCCCTGTGGATTGGTGCACATTTCTATACGTGTGTAGAGACCCAAAGTTGACCTCAGATGATGTTCTCCATTCCTTTTCACTTTGCCCTTACTGAGGAAGAAGGGTCTCCTGAACCTAGAATTAATCAATTCCAAAGAGTTAGCTAGTTGGCTTCCCTGAGTTCTTCCTGACTCTGCTCATTGCGTGCTGGGGTTACAGGTGGCCTTCATAGCCTAGGGAATATTTTTCTGTGGGTTTTGGGGAACTCAAAAACTGGTTTCCTACTTGACATACTACCCACCTATTTCCCAAGCTTATTTTGTATCTTTGAATGCTTCCAGTATAGAACAAGTTTCATACTGATACAAGACATTATAAAGACCAAACCTAAATCCTCAATAGGCCTTCAGATTTAACAAAGCTGTTGAAGAATAAGCCATTCTGGAAACCCCAGATGGAACTCAGTGAGTTCAAGATTCTATTTCTTTTGATGTTTTGCTACAGAAACGGCATGGACCCCCAGTCACAGTTTAATACTGAAAGAGTCATTAACAGGAGCTAAAAACAAAAGGCGCAGATGGGAGCAGGACAGGAAAGAGAAGTTACATTAGCTGAGAACCATTCTGTGCTTTCCAGGCATCCAGCCTCTGCCTGGATGTCTTCAAATGATCTCATTCAGTTCTGTCGACATCCCAGAGAGAGAAAAAAAAAATTGTTACCCCGTTTTACAGCTCAGGAAGTGCAAGGTGGTCAGCTTAACGGTTAGGGAGCCAGGGTGAACGTTTAAACCCAGACCCTTGCTTAATTGTATGACTACCATGCTAAAACATAGACCTTCTTATTATAGGTGATAGTTATAAAGAAGATGTAACATCTTTGTTATTTTGGCTGCTAGTCTCGGTGGCAAAATGCCCTACTCTTACTTTTTTAGTTGTTGCTAAGCAGACATAGAATACCAACCCTTGTCTCTGCCAGTTAATACATTTGAACATTTTCAGCGTGTACCACAGTTCTTCCATAGTCTGTGGCTGTCTAAAATGATCTAGGTAGTTTTGACTTTACATAATACCTAATAGCTTATATTTGGGAACAGGTAATTATAACAGTGACACAAACTGAACTTTTATCATTTCTGGGTTAGTTATAAAGTAATCAAATTATATGTTGATTCTTGACCATAGTGTTAATATGTATTTTTGATACACACAACTGAAAATATGAACACACACACACACACACACACACACACACACACACACACACACACAAACTTTCTTCCTGTTTTGAGTAACATTACTGTTGATATATACCCTTGAGCTCTCTCCATATAATAAGCCACTAGTGAAAGAAAAGATGGAATGTGTTCAGTTTGTTAAGTTGATGGTAGATTAATATACTTAGAGTTTGCACACTATCTAACCAGCAAGAAATTAAAGCATGGAAATGCACATGGAAAGGTTGATGGTTCAAAACCAGCACATCAGACGATGATACACAGTGCCGACAGATATAACTCAGCTACCTAGAAGGCGCCAAGGACCATGAGGACGATTTGAGTACATGTTCATTCTGTCTAAGTGGTGACCTTTTAAAACTGTGTCTAAAGGAAGCATAATTTACTGGGATAAATGAAAACAGCTCTGTGACCTCCTCATCCACCACAGCTGACATCCCTGAGAAGCGTGTATTAAAAACAAAACTTCACATGCAGTCTAGAATCACTGTTCACAGTTCAACCTGAAGTAACAATGTGGCTTAGATCAGCTAATGTCTTGGATTACAATTTCTGAGAAGGGCGTGGTGACAAGAAACTGAAGAAGGAAAAAAGAAATTTCCTGATGAAATTGCAGCATTTCTGGCTCAGGTGAGAAAGGTGACATGAATGTGTGCAAGTATCAAAGAGATGAAAAGACCAGGCTATTATGTTGTTAACACCTTAAGCAAATTCTATTCCCAGAGGAGTGGGTAATAAGAAACAGAAGAAGTAAAGAAGTTTATCTCTCTCCTTTTCCATCCCCAACCCGCACTACAGGAATGAGACCCAGAGTATAGTGGTATGATACAAGAAAAGTTGGACATCTTCCCTCCTTACTGACCACTGTCTAGAGAGCAACACATGTATTCCCAGCTTTGTTCTATAGCATGTGCTTGTTCTTTTAAAGGTTATACTTTCCTGTAATGATGTGTCCACATGGCACATTTTTAAAACATAAAACTTATAAGGCACCAACCATGCTTCCTACCTTCCTCATGGACAGCTATGATTACCTGTTTTGTCTGATCCTCCTTCACATACTTTCAGAAATGCACAAATAGTCAAACAGCAGCACTCTATTACACTGTAGTATTTAACTAGCCAAAGAAATTGGTAGAATTAGCCAAGCATACTATTTTATATAGCAGAGAACAGAAGCTCAAAGAGGTTCAAATAATGTTCTCAATTATATCTAACCATGGTAGGGAGTACCTTTTTTTGTTCTAATAACCATTGAGAGCATGTTTTAATGCCAAATTATGTTCTTTCCTAAGGTAAGGCAGAGTTCCAGCTTAAAGCAACAGCCCTTCCTGATGGAATATTTCTAAATTATTAGTTCTGCAATGCCTGAGAGAGATTTGACTGAGAAAACAAACTGCTCTCAAGTTAGCTATTCCTTCATATCATGAAAATGTGAGTTACTATTTAATTAGTGTGGAAATTACTAGGTTTTATTCCTGTGCTCCGTTCACACCTGGTATTTATACTGAGCAAGGGAACAAATGCTATCTTTAATAAGGATATTTTAAACAAACTCAATACTTGCAGGTGGAAGAACTAAGAGACAGTTTAAAAATAAGTTCTGCTGTAAATCCATTATTTAAAAAAAATTGAAAAATTAACTTTATTAAGGTGACTTAAAAATTTTAGAGCATGTAATTGGATTTGGGCACTTTTGGTAGCTATGTCTTTATCAAAGGAAAAAAAAAAACATCTAGTTGTCTGTAGTCAACATTTAAAAACCTATGGCAATTTGCAGAGAGGTTACTAAACTTTGCTAGTTTGTATAAACTACATTTTTAAGTGTCCATTGGCTTTAACATTTACTATTGGTTGAACAGCTTCATATTGGCATTGCAAGTATAAATACCATCTGCTAAGGATAACATCTTCTGCTAAGATAAATTCAAACATGTTTTGAGTGAAACCCAGATTTGGAGAAAGAAGTGCCCTTATACTTTCTCTTTTATGTGCTGAACTGAGGAGGAATACCCATTATGTGAGAGGCTAGAACTTCCACATGTCTACCTTCTGATATGTAAAGTACCTTCTTTACATTTCAGAGTGCTTTGTATTCTAGATCCAAAGTTTAGTTGATGAAGAAATATTTGTATTTTAAAAACCTGTAAAATTAATAAATCATATTAAAACTAAAATACATATTAAAGCAGTATAACAGAAAATACCTAAAACGTCAATAAAGGGAATTTGACGAACTCTGAGAAGGAGAATTTGTAATACACATCTAAAGCAAAGAGCCTCAGTAAAAATGTTATAGCTCTTGAATGAGGACAGTGTTTCATGGGAGGGAATGACTGCCCACCAGTGGATAAAGCCACTTGCCACCAGTCTGTCCACCTGAGTTCAATCCCCACAACTCACATGATAGAAGGAGAGAAGCAACTCCCGCAACTTGTCCTCTGACCTCCAAATTCAGTCTGTGGTGCTGCTGCGCTGGCATCCCCAACATGCCAAATCAATCAATAAATATTCAAATATTTTCAATATGTCATTGTGGGCATGTTAAGGGATTTTACCAAATATGGAAGGGGCTTTTATTATTTCTGCCTGTTGTTTTTAAACCGATTCAGAATTTAATTTATTTTGGTTTACTAATAAGTATTTCATTACTCTGAAAGTTTCTGGCCACATTTGGTGTGGTGTGTATCTTTCGTCTAGACTCTCATGGAAAGCCTGTATTTCTGAAAGGTCTATTGTTCTTTCTCAGCTACATAACGTCTTGCTGAACTTCTCTCTTTCTCCTTTCCTTTTCAGCAACCTATACATCTTTTTCAAAGAAACCCTAATGTAAAATCAAACTTTGGACTTTCTTTTTCTTCGTGGACTTTGTGTGGTTGCATACCATAGGAGCTATGTAATACCAACTGTCATCATCCTTTCTCAGTGCAATAATAAAATAAATAAGCAAATCCCTTCTGAGGAGCATACCACAAGTTAACACAGCTTTAGGCACAGTTTTACAGACTGCTTTTTGAATAATATTTCTCATTTTTTAGTGTGCAATTTAAATGAATAGGGATTGCAAGTTAGAACAAGGTAAGATTCCTCTTCACTGTTTAAGGCAACTTTCACATTTCAGTATGTATGCAACAGGAAGGCATCAACGTGTAAACATTAGGTTACCCATGAACAGGGATATTAGAAGTTTGCTAAGCATGCAGCTTTTCTTCAGGTTTAAAAGGTTTTTTAAATGCTTCATAAAAGGATCAAATGGGTTAGAATTGTCTAGATTGAAAAGCTATAAAAGAGATTATTTATATTGCAATATTTTATTCTAAAGAGAACAAAGATTAGTGATAAAGTAAACACTGGACAATAGTGGACATGTATTTCTGTGGCTAATGCAGTTGTTTATATGACTAGAGTTTTATTTTTATGAGTATAAAAACAATTTCAAAAATAATTGAAATGCCATATAGACTTACAAGAAACAAACTAAACACTAATTTATTTTAAAAATTCAAATAAACTTTGATGTTTGAAATTTTAATTTTTACATTCTATGTACATGTAAGAAATGCAAAAATATAGTGTATGGAGGGTTGTTGATATATGCAAAACTAAAAAAAAGAAAGGAAAAATGTAAAGTCTTAAAGGGGAAGAAGGGAGTAGTGACAGAAGGCCAGGTGAGGAGAAAGGCACTGCGTGATTTCTTACTTTTAGCTTCTATTTAGTTACGCCCTGTTTTCAGATATTTAAAAGTCTGTCTAAAATCTCTTCACCTTTCTACACACACTAGCACTCTGACTTATATCCCCCTCACTTTAACCTTTATACTGTTAAGTATTCTCCAGTTCTCTGCAGCAGAGATAAAGAAGAAAAATCCAGTTCTTCCGCCAAGATAGGGGGATGCTGGAGCGGTGGGGCAGGAGAGGGTAGATGGGTGGGGGAGCACCCTCATAGAGGCAAAGGGAACGGGGGGTTGGGGACAGGGCAAATATGGCATGGGGTTTTATGGAGTGGTAACCAGGAAGTGGAATATCATTTGAAATGTAAACAAATGGAGTGATTAATAAAAAAGAAATAAAACATCAAAAGAAGAAAAACTTAGACAAAAGATGATGAGCACAAAGGACAAAGGGAGTCACGTACACCACTAGGCCAGTGTTTAAGCAAAGAAGATGCTAAAACCAGAGAACATATGACAGAATACTTTCCTTAGGATCCCATATATGACAAGATACTCCAGTGAGTCAAAGAAAATACCACAAGGGAGTCTGGCAGCTATCCCTCCTTTCCCCTTGGCTTCATCATGTTGTCCAAATGTTAAAACAGTAGTGTCTTAAAGTGCAACTTTTATGATACACTGAATGCTGTTCTTTCTTAGCCATATCTCAAAATTTTTACTCTAGTTTTTTCATGAAATGAAAATAAAAATATTCTTATTAAAAAAATATTCCCGTATATCTGAAGACAGTTACAGTTTATTCATATACAGAAAATAAATAAATCTAAAAATAAAAAAAATCAAAAATATTAAACTTCAACCAAGGAAGTGCAATGATTCAGCCAACTATTCTAAAGGTACAGGTATAACTGTTTTCCTGAACATGATTCAGTTTCAGTAGGTCAAACAACAGTCAACAATTAGTGATTTATTTTTCCATTTTATAAAATGTGTTCATGAACATGTTCTCCTCCTGACATAATTAACAAATAAGAATTGAAAATCTTGGCAGGTTAAAAAAACAGAGCACCTTGATATTAGTTATAACGGATTCACCATTTAATCAGTTTATGGCTACATACCTATTAGAAGAGAGGCAGTTAGAAGTTTGGGATCATAAGGACTCTTCCCGCGACCGTTTTCAAAATGTGAGTCCTGCAGTTTAAAAATGTTGTCCTGAAGAGTAAAGCAAGAGAAATATTTGGTTTATTTATAAAAGAAGCATTTGTTCAATGTGTCAGTAAATCAAAGAGAAGTTGATTATTCACATCCAGTATGGAGTACATTAATTTGTGTAAACTTGAAGGGATGACAAAATAAATTAAATGGATTGAAAGAGCTAATACAGCATACTAGCCAAATAGCCACTTAGTTTGATGATTTTTTTTTTTTTAAATCTGTGAGCATACTGCAACTAAAAAGATACAAATGAAGGCCAAAGAGCAGGATTTGTTACTGTAGGATTAGGTTTTTCTTTTAATGTTTTATGTGTGCCAAGCACATATATGTCATATACAAAGAGCTAAGCACATCTATGTCATAGACAAAGGGCTCTTGGGGAAATAAAGTTCAGGTGTTATGCAGCAACTCACTTTCTTTATTATGTAGAAGAAAATAACAGATTACACTTCTAGACAATTTCTATCTGATTTTCTGTATACACAATCCAGAGCAGTCAATTTCCCCCCTCTGTTCTTTGTGTAACTTGTATGCCTCTCCTGGAGTTTCATGACACTTCATTAACTAGCAAGGGACATGAAACCATCCTTGTCTCTTTCAAGGGAGCCACTGTACTTTGTCAGAGTTTGCCTCTGGGGGGTGGCATCAAGAAAACAGTGAACACTTTTTTTTTTTTTTTTTTTTGTCTAACAAAAAGGTCATCTCTTTCGGAGGATGCAAACAAGATGTAGGAATAATCTTTTAACTGCATACAGAAGTATACTCATGGCACAGGATAACATATGCATAACAGGCAGGCATGGCAACAAAAGCTTAATAAGTAGACCTTAGACTCACAGCTAAGAGCCCTCTGTCTGAATGCATATTTCTAGGTATAGGTGACAGCGGAGTAAACTCAGGAGCACTTCTGGCATTCACGGGTGACCTGGGTATGAATTAGGTCAGAATATGTATGCTTTTTCCAGTAGTGCATTAACATGTCCATAGACTCAAATAAAATAGTGGTCTTGGCAGTTTTTCTACAAATCACATAAAAGTATTTTCTAACTTACAATGGCAAACGATTCATTTTATGGTCAGTAAGGATCACTTTAACACTTACTATTTCTGATGGAAGTAATGGCACAGTTTCAAGTCAGACCCCTTAGAAACCATTCTGAATTGCAGAGAAAAGTGCAAAAGGAAGGAAACTTAGACACTCTGCAGCTCTCTTCCAGTGACCGTGAATTACCTGTCTTCATCTTTATTTTCATTAATTCAGTGTTTTGAATCGGCTATCTGCTAGCAATGATGATGCTTTAGCTTTGTTCTGAAATTCATACTGTGTAATAATTTATGGGGTTTCTAAGAATTTTGCAGTTATAGCGGGAATGTTGGTGATATAGGCACCAAGCCCAGCTTGGCAAATAATCAGATTCAGATTTCATGTGGCCATACCGTAACTCTGAACTTCTTGTCTAAAAACTCAATTTTAATGTAAATGTTTAACCTCGCAGCATTACCCGGAAAGTTATTATAAAATTTATATAAAGTATCTTAATGTAGAAAAATAAATAGCAGGTTATTTTGCTTTTAATGTTGCTCACATGATCACTCAAAGAATATGCATATTTAAAATAAGTTGCTACTCATATTATAAAATTTTTAATGTAATCTGAAATAATATATTAGTACTTAATTATTATTGAATAAATTACCAGAGACCTAATCTTATTTTAGATACTTTAGTAACAAAAATATAATATGAAAATTATTAACTTACACTAATGAAGATACAGAAAAACTTATAAGTAATAGATTGATCTCATGTGTTTTATTAAAATTAGACATACAAAAATATATATTTGGGAGGGTATATTTATGCTTGAGACTATATTGCGCAAATCAAATAAAATGCTATTGCAATCACTAAGTCTGAATAATTATTGAAAGTTGGAAGAAACACTGAAATAAGTCATGGAAAGAATAGTACAAATCCTTTTGTTTCTTTTACTCATAGACCTTTTACTATACCCTCTGACATAAAGAAGTTATTTTTTCAAAGTATGAAAGACATAATATCTCAGATCCTGTGTCCAAGTTAATTAAACAATGCCAACTTAGATGAGCTGAACTTCCAAGGCTATGTAGTATTTGATTTACAAAGTAAAAGATTAGGCTCCAAATGAACAGAGGTTCAGCATGTCAGTCACAGTTCAAAAGAAAGAAAAATGATCCTTGGTTATGGTAATTAATAATATTCTCAGAACTTGCTTTCTTTTTCATTAACTTGACATATAAATATTAAGTTACTCACTCCTCCTGATGATAAAATACCTTTCCTTTAGGTATAACTGCTATTTAGATTTCTGAATGTCTTCTATTAAGTGTTCTCTGTTCTTATAGGATTCTATAGTGCTGCAAAAACATGCAGTTTTCTTTCCAGTCCAGTGAGATGTGGTCATGGAATATATATCTACATTCTGTAGACAGCGGTATATAAAGTTACTTGCATATACACACTTGTAGTATAAAGCCCATACCCATTACATATGGAAATGTGTCCAAAGATGCTGAAATTGGACAAAATGGCTGTTATTCCTGGCTCTGCCTTTTGCTAGCTTTGGACCTCAGGCAAGACCCTAAACCCTTCTACAACTAAGATTCCTCATCACAACAGAATAAGAAAAACCTCCCTTTTATGTAAAAAGGTATTGTGAAACTATGTAAAACATTATAATCTACCCTAAAATAGATGTTTTACTATAGTAAAACCATTGTGTCTCATGCTTATCAAAATTTCTCATGTCACAGGGCAAATATCCTTATATGCCCATAAGTAAAACAGTATGGGTTTTTTATAAATATTTGTTCTCTCATAGAATACTAAAATCTCTCTTTCTTCTTGTTGGATAAAAGTATACTTGAAAGACTTTATTGTAAAACAAAACAAACAAACAGTGTAACAATCTACAAAATGTAAAAATGTTCATTATTTTAGTATATGTGTGTTTTTCCTTTTCCTCAAATGAAGGCAGAGGGCAGTTTGTTAAAACATCTTACTGATAGTGATACACCCATCATCCTAAGAGTTGGAAGTTGGAGGTAGGAAGATCAGAGGTCCAAAGTTATCCCTGGCTACTTAATAAGTTTGAGGCTAGCCTGAGCTACCTGAGATTGTGTTTCAAAACAATAAGGAAAGGAAAAAAGTTGATAATTTATAGAAATCATAATATTATTAAATAAGACACCTAAAAAACTCATTTCTACAACATTCACAATTTCTTTACCAATTAATCTTTACAATCATACACCTGACACAGAGTTAGGACTTATATCACACAAACAAATACAGTAACCTCAGAGAAAGCAAATAACCCGATGTAAAAAAAATGAGGTATAAAAATAAACAGAGTTAGCCCACCTCCAGTAGATAGACAGGGCCTCAAGAGGAGGGATGGTGTTATCAACCCACAACCAAATTTCTGACCTAGAAGTATTCCTGTCTAAAAGAACTGGAGGGATAAAACTGGAGAAAAGACTGAGGGAAAGGCAGTCAAGTGATGGGGGCCCAACTGGGGATCGACCTCCTGGGAAAACACCAAGTCCTGACATCATTACTGATGTAATGATGTACTTACAGATGTGATCCTATCTTACAGACATGGCTGTCCTCTGAGAGACTCAACCAGCAGCTCACTGAGACAGACACAGGAAGATAACTACACCCAACCATTAGACTGAAGTTGGGGATCCCTATGGCTGAATTAGGGGAAGAATGGAAGAAGCTGAAAAGGAGGGCGACCCCATAGGAAGACCAGCAATTTTAACTAAGATGGACTCCTGGGAGCTACCAGTCATTGAGCTACCAACCAGGATGCATCCTGGACTGTTCTGAGATCTCTGACACATATATAGCAAAGGACTGACTAGTTTGGCTTTATTAAGAGAAAAATGCTCCTAATTCTCCAGAGATTAGAGGCCCTGAGAGGGGTGGTTTAGTGGTGGGGGAGCACTCTCTTGGATACAGAGGGAAGGAAGAATGGGATGAGGAACAATGGGATGTGGAAGTGGGAGGAGGGGAAACAGCTGGATTGTAAATCAATAAAGTAAATTAAAATATAAATGAATGAGAAGTATTATTTAATCTTTTGCTTTCTGGCAAATGCAAATTAAAACCACTTTGAGATTTTGATCTTCCACCAGTAATAAATGTCAAGATTAATAAATCAAATGATAACAGATGCTAGAGATTATGTGGGTAAAGGAAACATTCATGTACTGCTGGTGGAAGTGCAAACTCCTAATGCCACTATGGAAATCATGTGGAGGTTCCTCAAAAAGCTATTATACAAGCTTTGGAGGATAACCCCAAAGGACACTAGATCTTACTGCAGACCATATTTATTGCTATTCTACTAATAATAGAAATTGAAAACATCTTAGGTAAACATCAATTGACGGATAGATAATGAAAATGTGGCACACTTATATAATGGAATATTATTCAGCTGTTAAGAGAAAGGAAATTATGAAATTTTCATGAAACCTGATGGAGCTAGAAACAACAATCATGAATAAACAGAATAATCCAGAAACAGAATGCAAAACTGCCATACCCACAGGATTTAGGTAACCAAGGGGGGTTCTTCTAAAGAATGGAATGCAGTATTAAGAAGGGATAAAGGGGGAATTAGAATAGGAGGATTACAGGGAATGGAAGGTGGAAGGTCAGGACAAAAGAGAGAATACAGGAAGGGATAGCTAATAATAAAGGAATTTTGTAAAGCAATATGGAAACCTACTGCTATCGAAGCATCTAAAAATATGCACACACATACACACAAACACACACACACATACACACACACACACACACACACACAGAGAGAGAGAGAGAGAGAGAGAGAGAGAGAGAGAGAGAGAGAGAGAGAGAAAATTTAGTTTAAATAGTTACTCTATAATGGCGGAGACAATGCCCCAACTAGTCATCATATGCTATTAAATAGAATTCCCTAGTATTACGAATGAGTTATAACTTAAGTCACTGGATAAAGAGCTCTCTTAGACATTCTTCCAGATCTCATAGATTACTGCCAATGCTATCAGTTCCCTCTGCATCCTGACAGTATGACCCTATTGCTAAATAAACCACTTACTTATGACATCAAACTTGAAGAGATCTAGTCAGTGCTCAAATAGAAGCTTTGATCCTTTTGAATAGATTCATTGTGCTATAAGGCACTATGAATATTACCAGATGGGGAAAAATCATTAATCTCACTCAGTTAGGAGCTCTGGAAGCTATAATGAGCATTTACAAGACATGGCTTCTGTTACAATGATAGCACAAATGTTATGTAATGCACAAGCCACTTTTCCATTGGATTTAAGGCCTGTTTCACGATATGGAATCCAAACTAATACTCCTAATGAGACTATGAACCTGAGACTATATATGTCATGGATCCCAGGGCAAACCTGCTAATATTATTCTGTTAACCAACCATAGTAATGACTCCTAATGACATGTCGCCATACCTTAGATCAGTACATAGGTAAACCTTCATCCGAGAAGCTTTATATGTAATAGATTGTACCTAACAAAAAGATCCATTACTGGACAATTGAAAATCAGCGAGGATCTTTGTAACTTTCTGCCCAAATGAGTTGTCTTTACCATAGTCTTTCCTCAAGGTTCAGAGATCTATGCTGAAGAAAAGGCAGAGATTTTATGGGCCAAAGGTGGTAGACTGTGTTGGAAAGACTATTTTACATGTACAACAGGGCAGTTACATTTAAGAGCTCAAAGAGACTGTGACAGCATGCCCAAGACCTGCACAACTTCAAGCCATACAAAATTACAGCACAGAGAAGCAGAAGGGGACACAAAATTCATCCCTATCCAACAAGCTATTTTCAAGTGATAGCTTCTGGGAGAGGGAGAATCAGTTTTCTTCAACAGAGCAACATTGGATATATCAACAATACTCAGGACATGGTTCATGTATAAGAATAGTTGGCAACACAAATAGATTCTATGTTGGGTTTTAATGTGTATGTGTGTGCGTGTGCACATGTGTGGGTGTGTGCACATGCTCTTCCTGCTTTTGTTTTGTTTTTTCTTATTATTTATTTATTTATTTTGGTTTTTTGAGACAGGGTTTCTCTGTATAGCCCTGGCTGTCCTGAAACTCACTTTGTAGACCGGGTTGGCCTCAAAACATGAAGTTTAGTGGGTGGGGAGTAGGGGAAAGCTTTCAAGAGTTGGAAGAGTAAAAGACTATATGCAAAACATCAGTGTATTTTAATTTTTAAAAAAAATGCTCATTAAAATTCATTCCTCTTGAGCTCCAGAGATAGCTGAATGGTTAGGGATTCATATTGCTCTCGCAAGAACCCAACTTTAGTTCCCAGTACCCATATCAAGTAACCCACCTACACCTCCAGATCCAGATGATCTGATTTCTCTGGGCATCAACACACACTTACATTTATGCACTTTTTCACAAGCTGACATGCATATACAATTAATTAAAAAATAAAGTGATTCTTCAAATATGTAAGTATCCCATCTAGCATGTGGGATACCTTTAATATTGCTGTTTCCATTTTCTGATGAGAAAGGCCTATAAAATACAAGACATTTGATCACTGTGTAAAACTCTGTCAGAATATAATTGTGTGCTAATTTCTTATGTAAATGTAATGTATTACATAGTTAATGGTTGGGCTTAATTCAAATGTCCTTTAGATATCTGGTTGATACCCATTGATTTTCTTTTTTATAAGAATGTTAAATATATCACATATGCAAATATTGACCAGAGATCTCAAAGCCTATGAGCATAATTAAAGTACATAGCTTCTTCAGTTTACTTATGCTGAAACCGTTACTCATTTTTAGCAACACATGAACCCACTGCGTGGACTCTAATGGCTTTAGCAGGCACTACACAGACATCTTGTAAGTTATTGTGCCACATTTTATTACACAATTGCATCAGTTCTCAACGACGATTTTTAGCTTTCAAGACTACTCTTTCCCCTTTGTCTTTTGGATTTCCTGAATGTTACTGGACTGGTGAGGTAAGGCAGTAGAGGAAATAATAACCATGCTAATGTCTGCTCCAAAGTCTTATAAATTAGAAACCATTGGTGACATCATGGCAATAAATTTCTTAAATCTCAATCTTGTCCAAGTAATAAATTTTGGCAATAATGTTGCAATTTAAGTCATCTTATTTATTGATTAAAACGTGAATGATGTGTAAAAAATGCAAAGCAAATAAAACCTGCTTATATGTGGAAGAGTACACATCGTTTTGGGAAATTATAAAATATTTTGTGGAAAAAAAAAGTACTTCATAAAATTTTTAAAGAATGTATTTTTTTGAGCTTCTTGAGTTTCTTTTTCCTCTCTTCCAGCTTCTCAAAGAATATACCATACTTCAAAGATAATTTGATTTCATAGTCTTCCTTTACTCTGCCATGATTCTGTGCTCTCTGAAAACATCTCCTTCCTCTCTTACAACTCAGTTTCCAACCCCATCGCGACCTTTCCTTAAAGATTAATTTTAGAAGTCACTTCCTAAGAGAATTCTTTATTGGTTTTTGCAAACATGTTTTATTAGTTTTCTTTGTGCATTTCTTAATTAATAAGTGCAAACAGGCAGTGATTGGACAGGGAAAAATCTGTGGACTTCAGAATGAATGCAATAAGATATCACAGGAAATATTGTGGTATACTGTGCTTTGACAAAGAAGTTCCGTTTGGGATCAGATTGATCCGGAACTTACGTTCCCTAACAGGGTGACTCAGACTAACACTGTGCAACCGTGTACAGCCGCGACCCATGTCTCCTACTTTAATTTATATTAATTTAAAACAGGAAACCTTCCATTGCTCACTGGCATTACTCGCATTTCAATTGAGCCACAGTTGCACATGGCTTATGGCTAGAGTACTGCAAAAGCTCTTTGTAACAGCATCAGTTTATTGCCTGAATGAATCCTTCCTCTCAGTAGCAGTGTAGAGAGTTGGCCATTCATAGATTTTTCATGAACAGAAAAGTTGACATCAGCCCCAAATCACAACATCCGCAAGAAAAGATCCTACTGAAAACATTAGTTAAGTAAGTTTTATTTTCTTACCGGAAAGCATTATACTACCTAGCCCTTAAGTCAGTACTAACAGATAAACTCATATATGTTGCTTTTCAGATTTGTTATTCTACTTAGATTCTCAGTCTTGTAACTTCAACATAGTTAGAAACAACTTCAGAACCTTAAACTAGTTGAAAATTGATTTAACCAGTAATAAAATATGGCACAATAACTTCCATGATGTGTGTGTGTGTGTGTGTGTGTGTGTGTGTGTGTGTGTGTGTCTGTGTGTGCTGTCTGCTAAAACAATTAGAGTCCATGCAGTGAGATTTGGGTTCATGTATTGCTAAAAACTAAGCAATGAACTTATTATTTAATGTTCAGGTCATGATACATAGTTCATTACATTTCACTGATCTTTGCAGAGTGGGAAACAGATTCTCTCTGAAAGTTACCTAACAATCTATTCATAACTTCCTTAGTCTCAATTATAACTCTTTATTTTTTATATTAAATTCTTTTAGATTAAATACATATCTTGTTATATTAATTTCACATTAAAAGAGTGAATTCTGCATTGTATTGAAGTCCTGTGAATGAATGAATGAATGAGTGAATGATGACAGCTATTAAGTAGTAGTGACTACAGAAAAATAAAAATTCTGTAATTCTATCTTAATACATATTTAAGAAAATGACATGGTGAGAAAATAGTTGTATAAAATACACTAGCTACAACTCAAATAACAACCAGACAATAATGTGAATTTGGGAAATGTGTGTGATTTCTAAAGGTGACATCCACTAATGTTAGTATATTATTGGTATTAATATAGTTCAAATATTACCACATTCTTGTTCAAAAAGATAAAAAGTAAGAGCTATGATTTAACCCCTAAACACTGCCATGTTGGTATCCTTGTTTTTTTATTTGGGGCTGGAGGTTCATCACTTCTTTACATCATGTTTAGCAGTAAATACAGTGCCTCTCGTGAAAGTAGCCCCCTTCATGAAAGGCTCAACTCATTAGACTGTAGAATGTATGTCTTCCTATTTCATGCCATGTTTCTCTTGTATGCCCTACCATCCCATTAAAGCTTTTCTACCTAATGTACTCAGTAGGATTTATCAAAGGAGTGTCTGGGGCGTAAACATGTGCTACAAGAAACTGAAGAAACTGTTTTGATTTTATATACATGATTTTTTTAATAGTAGTACATAATATTTTTCTTTTTGAGATAAGCTCTCACTATGTTGACCTGTCAAATCCAATTCTTTCTATTTAGAACAGACTGGCTTTGAACCCATAGCAAGCTGCTTGCCTCTGGTACTGAGATTAAAGGCATATGCCACCATGTTCAGCCAAGGCATGCTTTCTTATAGGTAGTTTCACCTTGTGTCTGTTTTAAAGAATTTGCTAGTCTATGTGTTCTTAAAGTAGTAGTGTAAGTATGTGTTTATATAATAAATACACATTGAATTTTTATTATGTAAGATATCTGAAATAAGAAAATGAGAGGTCTAATAGAATTTGAAATTGCATCAGTAATATCTAGCAGCAATGCATTAAAGTCATTATTATTAAATTTAAAAGTGTCAGGAGGCCATTTACCAAAATTGAGTATAAACTGAGAGCTCACTATGTGGTCAGCATTTGCATATAATATTTCATATGTATTCATAACAGAATTACAACCATTACAGCTACTTAGTGAAGTAGATAGGAACACTGGGTGTGACCAGAATTCGAGGAATGTTTCTGTTGCAGAAGCTGAAGTATGGCTTCATTTGACTCAATTCTTGAAACATGTTTTGGGGCATGTGATAAATTAGTGGGCATGTATGTGTTTTTATACACTGGCGATGGCTAGCATCTTCTGTGGAGTCCCCAGAAAGTGTTGAAGACAACGGGGAGTCAGATTATGCTATCTAAAGGAAACGGAATGCGGGAATTCCCTAACGTAAATAAATGTGATCCACATTTGAGCAATGAAATGAAGTTGGGTTTGCACAAGGAAGCATATATACATATATTGAGATAAAAGAGAACAATAAATTTGGGTCCCAACTGGAAAGTTTTCTGTGCCAACAAAAGCTGTTTATTCTGGCTTTCGAAGGTGTGAGTGATAGTTGCAGTTGGATAACAATGGCATCAAAGTGGCTCCATCTTATGATGAATCTGACAGTGATGTGGGATGGCGTAGAGAAAAGCGAACTTGCCTCCAGGCACAGAATAGCTGTCACAGCCTGGGGAGTGAAGAGCCCGATCTCATTAAATGTTAACCCTGCTTAAAGCAGTTGCGTGTGTATGTTGTGACATGATCAAGTCACTTAGCTTATTCTTAGTGTGTGCTTCTTAATCTTTATTGCAGCAAAATTCTCTTTTGGGTCCCAGGATGTAGCTGTATAGCATGGACATGCTTTATAAGGAGTAATAGGGCTCAAGTAACTTGCCTAGTCATTGTGGAACATTTTAGCTATTGTCTCTGAAAAGACACTACTTCTTCATAAGGTGTGAGTCTTGGTTGTAACTTTCTGAGCTTCTCTTGATGCTTTTTAATATTCCCCTGCCTGTAACTATAGATGTTCTCTGAATTCATGTACTCTGTCGTCTGTACATTTGACAAAAATGCCTTTTCCTATTCATTCTCATTTTCTGTTACTTGATATTAATTAATTAATTTTATTTTTCTTTTTATAAATTCAGATGTTGAACTTCAGCCCCCTGAATTTCTCTCTAATCAAGTTGTTCAAACTTAGTTTCCTGCCTTTTTTCAAAATCTCTTTATTGTGCACTGTTATTTTAAAATTGGGAGCTATTAAGAGTCCTTGGCTCTTCAAAGGAATATAAGAGCAATCACTATAATAAGCTTCATAAAATTACTCTGTCAGAAATAGTTATTTAACAATATACATTACATAGAGAAACAAAGGAATTGTAACTTTGGTCTCTGTCACCAGTGCTGAGTGATTTTAAAAGGTAACGCTATGTGAATACACAGGTAATAATGTTCCCCTGATTATACTATTGCCTTGTGCTTAACTGATTTGCATTCATGTCACATTTGAATTTCATAATCCCCACAGTAAACCAAGCAAAAGTACCTGCAAATAAAAACTGTGAGGAGCTAAAAAGGAAAGTAGGTAAAAAATAAGTTAAGGGATATGTGTACCTATAAGGATTCTCAGGTGTATGTATTCTTATAATTTCTTCTTTCTTTTTGAGTTTTCAGTAAGATGTATAATAACTAAAATATTTGTTACCTTAAATGCAGGTTCTGAAGCTGAAATACTTCAGTCAACTCATTCCATGGAATGATTTCCACTTTAAATTTATTACATATCAAAATTTCCACAGAAAATATAACCATAGTGTCAAATATATGATCATTTTAATAAAAATTACATCTACCTACATTAACAAAATATATTCATAAAGGGTTAAATCAATACATTAATAAAATATGGCACCATATAATATTTATTAAAAAAGGTTAATCTCTAATTCTCATTATACTATAGGGTCTTGTATTTTTTTTTCATTTTTTATTAGATATTTTCTTTATTTACATTTCAAATGCTATCCCAAAAGTTCCATCTACCCTCCCCCCCCGCCCGTCCTGATCCCCCACCCACCCACTCCCACTTCCTGGCCCTGGCATTCCCCCATACTGGGGCATATAAAGTTTATAGGGTCTTCTTTTTTTAATACAAAAATTGTTTCTAGATAATTATTATGTGGATTCCTAAGACAGGGACAAATAATTTCATAAAGATTCCTAGAAAAGTTATATCATTCCTGTAGTGTTCACCTACATTTTGACCCCAAGAGGGTTGCTTGCTCTATTTCCTTTCATGTCTATCTCTACTGCCTGTGCGCCTATTGTTACAAAAATTTTACTTCTTAATTTAATCTCCAGATATCATGAGGGTTCTTTTTTTTGTTACTTCTTGTAATTTTGAATTTTCTTATTATTTAACCCTTAAGATAGACATAATAAGAACATTGATGTTTCTTCTTTCTGAGACCTATAGTTTTTATCTAGCAGTGCACATACTATTAATTATATGTTCTAGAACAGGTTTTAAAGTTTCAATTAAAATGCCAAGATACTTACTTATAAAATGGAGAGATTTTATATATATATATATATATATATATATATATATATATATATATATATATATCAAATGTCAAGTGAATCATAAGGTATAATGGCATGGGTAGCATATGTAAATCAGACAGAAATTCGATATCATATTTTTATTTATCATAAATACATTGTTAGTTGAGCATGGTGGCTCATGTCAGTAATCTTAGAGCCCCAAAAACTTAATGACTGAGGCAGGAGGGTACCTACCTTGTCCACCTCCAAGTAATAGATACGTCAATAAATCAATCAATCAATAAATAAATAGGCATTCTTTTTATGATAGTGTGAGGATATAGCATTTTTGTGAAAAACAATAGCCACTATCTGCTTATCAGATCTCTTAGCATTCATTTTTAAGGTGTATACTGTATTTTTATACCATATTGAGATATGTATTTGCAAATAAATAAACAGGCAAAAAGTGACTTGTCTACTTTATAGGACTAGTTTGTAGCAAAAGCAGATAAATTAGTTGTAGACGCAATAGTAGAAAAACAAAAATCTAATGTTTTTAATAGATTTCTTGAATATTCAACATGAATACTGTGCTCATATATGTGAGATATATATATATATATATATATATATATATATATATATATATATATATATATATATATATGGCAGGTTCCTAATTATCCTTATTTGACTAGCCTCTGACACATCATGATGTAGTTAATATTCATCCTCATATTGTCATGTGTATACATTAAAAGGAATGAGAAGGAATTAACTTCTTACTGTATTTGTTCAAAAAATACATGAAGTCTCTTTATTTCAACATTTGTAGGAAAGTGGTATCTCTTTGTTCACCCCTTTCCTAGTAATAACACAGCATGCCCTCTAGCTGGATTAAATAGGATTTGCCCTCTCAAACTTAAGGGATCTGAATTTATCTGGGTTCCCCACACAACCTCAGGGCCATAATTCATCTGCTTTTTGTCATCATTAAAATTAATGGTATAAACCAAAGAAAACAGAAAGCACATGTGTTCATACTTCATGCAGATTATGTTTTTAATAGGAGCTTAATTTGAGTTTATGCAGATATCACATGCCTGTCATGGTATAATTATTCAACTATGAATGTCTGCTAACTCCCAAGGTGTATAATAATGAAAGAAATTTCCTATCTTGGCTAGAATGAGAAATTCCAGAACATAACCAATTTACTCTGCATAGTTTTGCCACAATGTTACCTAGTAAAGCAAGCTCAGACAGAAAAAAATCAAAGAGGCAGAGAGCGAAGAACTGGTGGCCCACTTATCTTCTCATGTGGCTATTTTATGTATTACTTTCCATGGGTGATCTTAGCACACCTTAAAGCAAAAAAGTATATTACAAATGATCTTAATAAAGTTATTAGTTTATTCTACTTTTTATAAACTTTCCTCTCACATCCATGTTAAGGTAACACTGAGAAATTTTACCAAGTTAAATGTAAATCTGTCAACAAGAAGAGCATTTGTATTGAAAAATCTGAACTTAATTGTATGTCCCCATTCCCCCAGAGAGATGCCATCTTGAATGTGACAAGGCCAAAGTGATGAGCATTTTATTTATACCAAACTTTGTTTTAGCTAAAACTTTTCATTCAAGTATGTCATAATCATAAAATAAAACTTTGATATTTTAGCAAGTAAGCAAAAGCTTCAACCAAGATCATTAATATTTTGGAAGAAATACTGCAAAAAACAGATCTGCTGGGTTTTGGTAGAAATGTAAACGTAGAAGATACTCTGGGGATTGAAAATATCCACCCGGCTTAACTTGATTATTTCACTTCTTGAACTATGTTTTAATGAAAAGAAAAAGAACAGGCTCATCACAGTGGTATTTAGAACACTGATCACTTTAATGCCAGGAAGGAGAGTCGGAGGGGTGGAATGTCTGCACAGCTGTTTGGTAAGCAGGAGATAAAGGGAATGCTTAAACTAAGTGTGTACAAAACTACAACTAATACTTCTGTTCCTTATTATTGTGTAGTAATGCAAATTATATTAAATATATGAGACAAAACCTCAAAGGCATTTTTATGAAATAGTAGTTCTGTAGTTTATGTGTTGGGTCTTGTTTTTATTTATAACTTCTCTGTTTTACAATATTTTTTAGAACTAAACAGAAACATATTTTTTAAATTACAGGTTTCTATAATTTATCATTTAAATAAATATTAAAAGAGAGTACTTCTTGGACTTAATCTAGCCCAGAGACATAATTTATTTACTCAACATTACTTTTAAAAGTTTAGATTTAATCCCAGGACTTTGGAGGCAGAGGCAGGAGGATATCTGAGTTTCAGCCCAGCTTGGTCTACAGAATAAGCTCCAGGACAGCCAAGGTTACACAGGGAAACCCTGACTTGAAAGAAACAAAACAAAATAAAATAAAATAAAATAAAACAAAATTTAAAAAATTAAAAAATAAAAATAAAGTTTGATTTAAATGGCACTTCTTGAGACATGTAACTTTCCGTGGGGCAAACTGATACTTACTCCCATCGGTTGCTTTATGCAGATCCTCATTTACCTTTTGCTCATGTCTCCATAGCAACTCGTAGGCATTTTTCATCTAGATAGTTGTCATTCTACAGATCTCCTTCAAATAATAAATGTTATAGGAAGGAAAAATGTTATAGGTAGATTGAGTCATATTCTCATATCGTAGCATGAAGCTATTATGTGATTTATTACCTAGTGGCAGTTGAATGTTTAATCCAATAAAAACTTCAGGGTTTCAAAGGTACAGTTACTATGACATTATAAATCATACATGCACCCATTATTTCTTCTCTAATTAAACTGATTTTTGATGACAAAAGTTTTTATATATTTTCATTATATAAGAACATCCTAAAAGAGCAACATAGTTATAGATGATTGGACTCTTTAAATACATATGAATTTACATCTTAGCTAATTATCTAGAATTTTTAAATAGAAAAAATATGTTTTACAAACATGATTAATAATGCTATAATACATGCGGGATAGTCTTTTCCTTTTTGATAGATATGAGTTGTCTTGCCTTTATGCATGGATGCATGCCACCTGCATGCCTGGTGTCTGCAGAAACTAGAGGAGTGATTCAGAGAGCCTGATATTAGAGTTCCATGCAGATGGTTATAAGACCGCATGTATGTGTTAGGAATTGAACTCCAGTCCTCGGTATGAGTAGCAAGTACTTTTAACCACTGAGCCATCTCCTCAGTTCCCAGGATAGTCATTAGAGAAATATTCAGATAAAATTGAGTGGTTTCCTTGTCAGCATATTAATTACCACAGAGATATTCTATGTCATCTGTTGAGCTAGCATTTGGTAATAATTTACAGTCTTTTATAGTGAACGCTTGAATTATTTATGTATCTCACTCCTAAATGTCAGTGTCTGCCTAAGGAACAAGACTTCTTTGTCTTAATTAACAAAATATAATCATACATTTGATTTTACTTTTTAACTAAAATACTTGATTCTGAGAAATAGGCCATATGCTTAAAATTACCATTTTTCTAATCTTGACATATGTATAAAGACACATATAGTCAAATTACATTTCAATTAGAGAAAGCATAATAAAGTTTAAAAATGTATTTTGCTTATTTATAGTACTTAATACATTAATCTGTAATAAATAAAAATATATATATGTTGCTTTTAAAACATTATAATTTTGTAGGGAGCAAACTTTGGAGAAATGTTTATGAGAAAAACCCAATATAAATGGTAGATTGAATTAATAATAATAATATAAAAAATTAGCAGATGACATTTTCTAGTTGTTTAAATTCAAAATGGTTCATGCAATCTATTCATTTGATTCCTATATACTATATTTATCCATTTGCACTACTTAACATATCATTTTTTTCTGATCATGCTATTTACATTCATCTAAAAATATGGATGCATAAATCTTAGCAGATAATCCTACGTGTTTAGAAAACAGAAATTGAGAATTAAATTAACAGATTGACTCCCAGATTACTGCTTTAATTTCTGTTCTTTCTCTTTTTGGTTTCTTTTTACAACAGCCTTGGAACAAAGTTGAGGGTGGCTTGCATCATGGTGGCAGAAACAGAAGATTAAAAAATAGACGCTATCTGTTGAGTTCTGGGACTGCCTCCAAGTTTGCTTTAGTGTTCTTCCTTCAGTGCTGAGTCACCCATAGAAGCCAATATCTCTGCCTTCTTTGTTTCTAAACGGTGAGAAGAATGGAGTATAGACTCCGGAGACAGAACAAGATTCTCCATCCCTTAAATGTGCAGACTGTGAATGATTTGTTTAAGCTATGATCTGATTACAAAGCTCAGCATCAGGATGAGCAATGAAAGGTGGAGAGGGGACTGGGCTAAATTTGCCATTATTAAGACGTCGTAGAGAAGAGAAGAGACAGTTTATCATACATTACCCAACAGTAAGAAATTTAAGTAATATTATATTAATTATTATTATTGTAACTGTATAAGTTTTGTACTACCTAAAACAAAACTACTTGAAAAATAATGTATTTTCTTAGGTCCTGTTTATATATGATATTACTTATAAGTAGTAAGACTTAATTTAACAGAAAAAATTTATATGGTGAATTTATAAAAATTATTCAAAAGTTCATCATCAAAGAGATGACTAAGAAAAATTTAGAGGTGCTTGACTTTATAAAATTTATAGACAAAGTTGATGATGTCATTATTTTTTGATTTTATGAGTTGTTGCTATTAACCAAACTCAAAAGAAATCTAATACATTTAAAATTGTTGTTTGACAGTAGAACTAAATTTTGGTTCTATCATAATATTAAAATATTACTGGTGTCATAGTTTTCAATGACCATCTACACCTAAAATATGCAGAAATATTGTAGTTAAACTTGTTCTTTATATTAATTATTATTCACTGCAAGAATGCACTGATGTATGGATAATCAGTCACTAGATCCTGACTAAGAAAATAGTGTTTTATAGACAGAAGAAGACAATTAGTTGAACATATAAGCATATAAAATAAGTCAAAAGTTTGATCAAACAGAAACTCAGCATGGAACAGGGGAGAATACACAAAATTCCATCCCTACTTGAAGACCTGTAAAAGTAACTTTTTGTCACCGACTGTAATTGTCATCTCAGAGGTATACTTCTGAATAAGCATACACTTTCTAGTTCTTTCTGAATTCTAACTGGCTTGTTCAAAGCATCTGGTCTGGCTCATTTTTTTCTCGCAAAGCTGACTTATTCAAACTTGCTTCTCTGAGCTTCTGACTGAAGTGATCTACCTGGAAAAACTTCCTCTGAATTCCAGGAACTGCACTGCACTAGCTGCACTCAGCTGAACGCCACTGAATTGCCTGGACTCAACTGACCTGCATTCACTGCGCTGTCCTCCTTCCTCAGTTATGCTGCACTGCTCTTAAGTATTTCCTGTCTGTTCTGGTGAAAGCTGAGTGTGTCTTTAATGACATTAAATTCAAATTCATATCTTTATGAGAATGTGGATACTCACTATAACAAATGTCATTTTTGAAATATTTTTGCAAACAAATGTAATGAAATGTTGTAAAAGATAATGAAGACTGAAGTGAATACTGATTGAAATAATAATCATGTCTTATAGCTAGTTTTTATTTATTTTTTTTTTAGTGTATAATCCATCAAAAATGATAAAACTGATGAGATTCAGAGATCTTACCTTACTATCTCAGGATAACAATGTTTTCTACCTTTTATGCTGATTCCTACCATGCTAAATTCTGTGAACTATGCTACATTTAATACAATTGTTAGTTAGAAACAATGTATTGTTCCCAAAGGGAAAAGTTGTATCATATTGCTGATTATTCTTTGTCCTTCTGACATCTGTTACTTTTACTTGACCAAGTCCAAGTTTCTGCTTAGTTGATCAAATAAGTAGTTAGTGAGCACACCAGCTCACTTAGAAGCACAGTGACTTCCAGGCCTTTTCAGCTGCTCTTACACGTTTTGTTGTTGAGTATGATTTTTAAAAATCACTTATACTTTTATATAATTTTCAATATTCTTTTACTTTCAACATTCTTTATATAAATTATTTTCATATTAATGGCTTTAGAAAAGATTATGAACATTAAAAGATGACTGCTTGGCTGCTATTTCCTCTGGTAGACATCGGGTCATCACAACAAATAGATTTTTCCTCATTATTGAGAACTAGAAAGGTGCAGGGCGATGGAATGAGAAAGGAAACCTGGTAAGGTCAAGCTAAAGGCTAGAAGCCCCAAGACAGCGTGAAGGGACAGCAGGAGTTTCACCTACTCCTGGCTCCAGGCTGAAGCTCCCCATAGAGAGATTTGTGGCCATCAGTCATGTAAGGGCAATGCCCCCAAGCTCCACCCACATGTAGATCAGGCATCCCTAACATCTCAGACCAGACCAAGACAAAAAGAAGAGAAGTGACCACACATAGGTCCAAAAAAGAGTTCTCCATGCTAATGAGATAAATAGAGGCCAGGAGGGCTTAACCAATAAACTTCCCTTCCCAGACATTCTTCTCTGCAAAAGGTATTTGATCTCAGGCCCACCCTGAGAAGTAGGGTATGGTTTTATGCATCCACTTTCCTCCATGACAATAAACTGTTTAAGACCATGTCTTGAAAAACCAAAAAAAATAAAAAAAGACCATGGACTGTCTCTTTTCACCAAGATCCACTGTAGGGAGCTCTGAAGAAGGCCTTTGCCTATAGCGCTCCTAACCACAAATGCCACAAAGACTGCCACCCACAGTAAAGCTAAGGGCAATCATCTCTGTTCGGGTCTCCATTCTCACCTCTTCCACAACTCCTAGCGGTGCCTAGATGTCCAAGAGTCTGAAAACCCCACGGCCCTGGCCTCATATCAGACCTGGGGATCCCCAAACCAGCTCTGGCATTCCCATACCTAAAACTGCACTTTCCCACCCCTGATTCTTGACTAGTGCCATCTAATGTGCTGGAATTACCATATATGTTTTGAATTAGTGATCAAGCATAATTTGATAAAACAATATCATAATTTTAGAAATTTATCAGTCTATGCTATGACAATTAAATATACCAAAATCAGTTCTAACTAACCAATTATAATTCTGTATGATATACTTTAAAAATTTCATGCACAAATATTTCAATATAGGAGGGAATCTGATATGCTTGATAATGATTGAATCAAAATGAAATAAGATTGAATCTGTTGAAACCAAGGCAAAATGACTTATAAAGTCATCTGTTTATTCCAGACTTTTATAAGTCATAAAAGAACTCTCTAAGCCTATTTTGTTTAGAATAATACCTAATAGCTAATATAGAATAGCAAATAGAAGAAAATCCACTACTATACTCGGCTCTCAACACACAGGTATTGCTCTGTGTAATTTTGTTTTGTTTTTGTTATTTGTTTTTGTTTTGTTTTTTAGTAATTGGCACTTAATTATTTCTATTTTTTTCTGCTTAGTTTTTTTTCCTTTTTAAAAAGTTTATACCTCTTTCATATATTACATCCCAATATCAATTTCCTCTCACTCCTCTCCTCCCTAGCCCTCCCCAGACCCTGCTTTCCCAGATTCTCTCCTCTCTTTTCCTTCGGAAAAGCACAGACTTTCCAGGGATATCAATCGAACATGACATAAAAAGTTGTAAGATTAGGTAGATACCCAAGTCCTCTTACCAAAGAACAAATTGCGTGCTCAGTGTGTGGTTTTCAAAAATTAAGAAGAATATTTCTGAAACTCATGCTTAATATCTTGAAACTAAAAGGCAGCTTTCCATTCATGGATGTTTTAGAGGCTGTCTGATCCTCCAGGAAGACCATGATTCAATTAACATTCTCCTTTCAAACAAGCAAACTTATCACAGCTTTAAACCATAAGCTATTTTTAAACTTTTTATTGTTTTATTTAATGTATATATGTTTATTACTGTATGCATGACTAGGCACCACATGCATTTCTGGTACCCACAGAGGCGAGAATAGGTTTTCAGATCCCTTGGAACTGGAGATACAGACAGTTGTGAGCTGCCATGTGTGTGCTGAGACTTGAACAGTAGATCTCTGGAAGAACAGCCTCCGGTCCTAACCTCAAAGCCTTCTCTTCTGGTCTAAACATTAACATTTTATTAAAAAAAAACCACTACCCATATTCTATCTGTTACATTCAGCCTTAATTATTTTAATAAGGGTCTGTGGATACAAATCAGTATAGGAAAATGATAATTTTATTTATAATGAGACTAAATAAAATACAAAATACAAAAAACCCCCCCATACAATTAGCAATGCTTCATACTTAAATGCTTTTATGATAGAAGCAATTCAACAAATGCATTCAATGTTATATAAATGTTTTGTTCTTGGTAAATGATGTACAATTAAAATCCAGAATTTTAAATGAAATAGTTGAAAGCAGCTTATAACCTTAGCACACAATTCACTGTTTCCCTCTCCTCTAGCTCTGCCATGGCTCCTTTCTCCCTGCCCTTGCTGCAGCTCTTCATCTCCATCTGGGTTTACTCATGGCCCTCATCTCAGCCCACCAGTTACTTTTTTCCCTCAGGGTAGTGTCTAGGATTTTATGGTGGATTTCAAAGCTCTGTGTAATGTGATACCCTCCCACGTCTATGTTCTCATTTCCTAAAACGCCCCCTCTCATCCTCCCTTCGCTCATCCTAAACTGCAATGTAACCCATTGATACTGTTAGCCAAAATTATCTCATTCCCAAAGTAGCATCCTCCCTTGCTAATATTGGCATATCCTTCTCTCTTCCTAACGTCCCTTGAAAAGCTTTCACTAGTAGGTACAGTATCACATTGCATGAGCACTTTTGTATTTCTATACACTGTAACCTTTGATTTTCCAATGGTTTAGCAGTGTATAATGGCAAAGGGTAGTAACATAAATGTAAATTTTTACAATATTGGTTCGTGTTTGAGAGAAATCTTTTTCTAACCTGCTCTATATTAAAAAAGAATGCACTTATTTTTATGATCGCCTCTCTACTTTGTTTTGCACAGGTTACAAATTTTGTTTCAAGCATTAGGATATTTGAGACAAATGATGTTACTAAAACATTTAGTAAACAGCTGCAAAGCTGCATCAATTTTCCCTGTTTCCTAACACGCATTAGCTTGTGTCAAGTTATGGTCAATTCTGATGTCATAACTTTGCATATACACCCTCTTTGTTATTGTTGGGTTCGTTGAAATTATTTCTCCAATGACAAAATATGCATACAAGAACTCAGAGTAATGTAGCAACTTTTCTTTTTCTATACTTCTGTGGCTACAAACTGTTAGCGTAAGCCATGATGATTTTGCTAAACCAACAGATAGATAGCAAATTCATAAATCATGCTGCAGTTGGTGGGACTTCCATAGTCACTGCCACTGCAGCCAATCTTTGCCATTATTCTCCCTAACACCAATAGTAAATCACAGCCATGTAAACTGCAAACTGTTCATCATTGCTGTGTGTTGTATGGGTGCCCCACTGATTGGAAGATGCTGCTCTACGGATAGTTGAGCCTTACATTAACATCCCTAATACTGATATATTCCATGTGATAATAGCAGGCAAGCTCTTTGATGTTTTATTGCTATTTTCCAATATTTACAGGATTCACATATGATCTATGAAATTAGTGGGTTTTTTTTCATTTTATAACTAAGGAAATGCTTTGGTGTATGGTATATAACCAATAATAGAACTGAAGTTATTGTATGAATGATGAAAGGATCATAATAGAAGAGAGTAGGCTCATACGAATGTTCTTTTTAAAAAAAAAATCACTTACTCATTTTTATGTCATGTGCATTGGTGTTTTCTACATGTATATGTGGGTGTCTGATCCCTTGGAACTGGAAATATACACAGTTCTGAGCTGCCATTTGGGCCCTGGGTCCTCTAGAAGAGTTGCCAATGCTCTTAACTTCTGAGCCATCTCTCCAGCCTCCAAGAATGTTCAAATTTGTGCTACATTAAACAAATGATTTTAAAAACTCTCTTAGCAAAAGAGATGTGTTGATGAGTTGAGGAGATATTCTGGGAACAAGGAACTATTCTCTCTGATCTTAGAGTTGTCTTAGATTGTTCCTTCACATGCTCAAAATGATAACCAGAGGCCTGTGCAGCAAATGACAGACTGGAGAAACAAAGATAAGTCCTGTAATTTTTGAAAGATTAATTTGGAATGATATTCAGGCTCATAAAGATAAATTTAGCAGGTTGCACACTTTGTTTCGCTTGTTGACTCGGAATCTGATTCTTTTTACAGATGATCATCTGAGTTAGTTGCTTTATTCGTCCTTTTCATTTCCATTTTCCTGTCTCTCCATCCAAGAATTTGAAGGAAACACTTGATTGTCTTTCCTCTTGCAGTATCTCTGGGGTTGGTCTGCGTGCTTGTTTTGGTTCTTCTTGATTGGTATTTTTTACCAAATATGAAGATTCTGAGTACTTACTGCAATGTATTACTTTCTGATTTTACTTTAGATTTATTTGGCCCATGTCTACTTTCTTTCTTTCCATTTTATATTTTATTATATATTTATTATATATTTATTATATATTTTATTATATTTTTTATATTTTATTTTTTATTTTATTTTTTATTTTATTTATTTTATTTTATTTTTTTTTAGCCATTCATTTTCTACAATAGATATCCAGAAGATTGAAAAGTGCCATAACTAATGCTACTTTCTGGTTTTCACCCATTTATTTATTCTTTTTTTTTAAGTGACCTTGAACTGCTTTTTTGTTTTTGTTTGTTTGTTTTTAAATTTATTTATTTACTGTTGCTCTCCTCAGATACACTAGAAGAGGGCGATGGAAATTGAACTCAGGACGGAGAGCAGTCAGTGATCTTAACCACTGAGTCATCTCTGTAGCCCTGTATTTCTTTACTTTTAAATGTTAAAATTATCACTTAGAACATAAAAGTCATGACTGCCAGCTGTTAGGATTTAGACCAACAGCTGAGGTGCAAATTTCATATTCTAACATGGACCTGGCCTGCAGGTTATTCCAGCACTTTTCAGTATACCTGCCATACCCCACCCTCTACCTTGAACTGGCTGGACTTCCCTTCCCAGATAGGCTCTTTCCTATCTAATGTAGACATCATGGTCTCTCCCTAGTTTTGTCTTCTCTCTCCCTCTCTGCATGTTCCCTCTTCCTGTATGTACAAGTTGTTCTTTCTCTCCTTCTCTTCCCCTTCCCTGTCTCCCTCCTTATGGAGACTATCCTGGCCTCATTCCTTGGGACCAATGAACCCACCTGAGAACAGTTTCCCAATAAACCTGCCTTTATGTACTTTAATCTGTCTTGGATTGGATCATTTCTCTGGCAAAGAAACAACTTATCCCAAACTAAACTTCCTCTTCTTTTCTATATGTTGCCATAGATGCACATAATCCATACCTGCTTGGATATTCGTACCAACCTTAGGAACTAGAAAACAGGAGCCCAGGATGTTACTTTCTCACTTCTTACCACAAAGATCCTATCTCCAAGATAGACAAAGGATGTTCCACATTTTATCATTATAGTCATTAATATTTCTCACTCATATTCTAGGTCTAGGCTATACCTTATCTTTTTTAGTTCATTTATTCCTTTTTAAATACCATTTCATTATATAAACTAGCTTACAACATAACAGGTTTACAGTTTAGATATATTCATATGTGTTTAGTTTTGATTGGTCCACCCTCTCCCAACCATAAATATCAATTATCAACTCTTAGAAGAGGACTAGCACTTCTTCATTAACTTTTCGTCTTAAGGTACTAGTTGTGATGACCTAGATTTCATTTTAGTTTCTTAGCCAATTTTCTCATGCTATATCCTCTTCTACCCAATCACTTTTTCTAGAAATCACTGTTATTTATCTTATTTGTTTGCTTAATGGCATTTAGATGAGATTCTAATGTATGCTAAGATGTGTTTAGCCACTTAACTGTAACCCCAGGATACCACTATTGTTTTTTAAAATGTTCTTTGTTTGTGTTAATTACTTACTTAATAATCACAGTAGCTGCCTTTATTCATATGCATATTTTCAAGATTCTTCCAAATTTGGTCTAATTCTAACCATTCAACTTATCCTTCTCTTATTTACACTTGACAAAATAATTTATTCAAGAACTTTTCTTTGCTTTAGGTTAGGGAAGTTTTCTTCTATAATTTTGTTGAAGATATTTACTGGCCCTTTAAGTTGGGAATCTTCACCCTCTTCTATACCTATTATCCTTAGATAATAGACAGGTCAATAGAATTCAATTTAATTATTCAAAAGGAAAGATCAAGATGTATGTTCAGTAAAATATTTAGAATTTAATGATTAAGAAAAACAAAATAAAAAACTAATGGTCGTTGGACCATGATCCAGTCTATGGTACTTTTCTCTATTATATGTTCTTTAATGATTGAAGAACAAGACAAAGTTCTCAGAAGACTTGTGTAAATTCATAGCATTATCATGTCACATGATAACCCCATGTTCTTATATCAAGGAAAGAAATTCAGCTAAAATACAGAGACAAGAAACCTTAGAACACAATATTGAATGTTTAAGGATAATGAAAGCTTAAACAGGAAAGCAATGAAAAAACACATCCAAGTAAAACTAAATGATTTTCTAAACTAAATTATTCTTTCTCTAGAAAAGAATATATATTTGAAATCATTTATCTATGTTGGTGTCAGTAATTACATTTATTTATTTATTTATTCATTTATTTGAGTTAACAAATATTATTATAAAGAATTTAAATATGCCTAATGATGTGGTATACATAATTGTATGCACAGATAGAAAAAATATACTTCTTTAGAGATGATTGTATATTTCATATCAGGCTAGAAATATAACATGTCAAACAGAAAAACACACACCATATCATTCCAAATGCCAGGCTGGGGGTATAAGTTTGACATGAGAAAACTCATAGAATGATGACAACTCACAGAGCGTTCAACAGATGGTTTGACTGAACCATGCGCATTGGTGGCCACATTCCTGGGAGGTAAAGTCACTAAACCTATGATCTAATATTGTTATTAAGTCAAAGTGGTTTCTAATTGTCAATCAGGCTTACTGAACCTCCTTCACTTTGAAAGTAGATTCTCTCTCTATCTCTCTCTCTCTCTCTCCCTTTCTCTCTTTCTCTCTCTCTCTTTCATACACACACACACACATTCACACATACACAAACACACACACACACACACACACATACACACACACACACACACACACACACACACACACTACCCCCCCACACACTTTTGGCAATGTTTTCTGATTTTTCTCTATGAGTACCCAGGAATGAAACAATTATTAGTATCTACTGAGTGAAAGGCTTAAACACAGAAGGCATTTCAATGATAATGTTTCTTTCTCTTAACAACTAATCATTTAAAATTCTTAGGGGCTTTGCTGAAAGTCTAAGAGAAGTTATGAACAAATACAAACCTGTTATATTGGATGACCATGGTCCTTAATAAATAGAGATGAATGTTCCATCTGAAAATAACCCTGAATGATCTGCTAGATTTTAGATTACTGTCAGCTCACAATCTTCCCTCTTCACATTGCAGTGGATTAATGTCTTACATATGTCAAACACGCACTGTTCATACACAGGCAAAAATAAAAGGCACTTAAAGGAAGTTGAGGAAAAGTTGCTTCCTCTGGATTGAAATGCCTGATTGTTGGACAGACTGTGTCATCTTGTGCCAATTGAAATCCTAATGGGGGAAGATGAAAGGCAACACTTCTACCAAAGTAAAATTTGTCTTCATTCTAAGACGACTTTAATTCTGGACTCAAACAGCAGATCCCATTTTTCATAATGGTACCTCCAATTACTATCTTCTGAACGTAAATGTGTACCCTTACTATTTTGCCTTTCTCCTTCGCTCTCCCAAGCCCTAAGCTTTGACTTCCCCGTGCATAAAAAAGTGGTGACCTAGATCACTTTAGTTTTGTTCTCCTATGGATTAGTCTTTAATTTATTTTTAGAAATAAAAAGCTGGTTCATTTTCAGTCATTTTCCTTCAGCTGTGAAACCAGTAGCCAGGAAAGAAATGTCAAGTAAACAGAAATAGTAGAAAATAATGGTAAGTATTAAGAACTCTAAGCCAATACTCTTCTAACTCTATATTGAAAAGTCACTTCCTGTCCACATTGACATAGATGTAGAATCCTCTATGGTTCTTAATCCTGAAACAAAATGCCATGTGAAGAAAAGTGAGGCAACAATGCAGTGAGGGAATCAGTAGGAGTATGATGTAGACTTCAGTGTGAATGTGCTACATCCTCTCCAATAGTGACTCATATAACAGGCCAAACGCTTGGATGCAGTCCTGAGGCAAAAAGTTTCATGGAAACTTAGTCTCCTGGAACTGTGGCATTCCATAGCACGTATGCTCCAATATTGTCCTTGCGAATGGATCTGTGTGCTTCCTTTCAGAATTGTTTTGTTATAGGTGCCTCCAAGCAATGACTTACTAAATACCTCAGTAAAATCAAACTTTGCTTTCTGGCCTTCAGCAATGCCTTAAGTAGTCCTTGAGTGGACCCTGGGCTTGGAATTCAGAAAGAATGTTGCTTATTCAGTGACATTCAGAATTGCCTCTAGTACTGTAAGAGAGATAGTGAAAGAAATCAGGTGTTACTATCTACTCCATAGAGTTAGAAATCTCAGGTCAAGCTTAGCAAAGTAAGTTTAGAATTCTTATTATAGTTATGTATGGCAGACTATATTACTTATTAGTAGAAAGTTCCCCCACACTATCACTTAGAATAGAAACCAAGTTGCTCCCATATACAGGAATTTACAATGGTTTAGGAAGTAGATCTGGCTGTGGTTTTAGAGTATTGCATTATTAATGAGATGGTTAGCTAGAGCAGAACTTCCTAATTAGAACTATGACTTGGGTATGAAAGCCCTTGCCCTGGGAGTGTAAAGACCTCACACCTGGCTTCTAAGACTATAGCTGACCTTAGATAGAGCTGACTTTGTCTCAGTTGTTTTATTGCCCAGTTCCTGCCAGTCTTTTTGTTTGCATTCCTCTGTTTTGTGTACGAGTCATTAAGCATCCGGCGACCTCATTGTACCTTGCAGATGTGTCACCTAACTTCCCTATTTTCTTCTGTATAAAAAGTGATGCTTGATTTGACAAATTAAATTCAGATCCAGCACACTCCCTTGTGTCCTGCCTGTTTTTCACCCCATTTTCGCTGACTCTATGCCCATCTGTCCGAGACCCTGATTCCCACAGATTGAGGGGGGCTGACTGGGCCTGGTCCGTGGCATGAATGTGATACATTTTCTTAGTTCAGTAGCTGAGTGAGAAGATTCGATACAACCTACTGAAGTACCTCTTTCTAGGTATTGATACCTACATAGGTCTAATCCACTTGAACCTAGAGTTCAGAATAAAACTAATGAATTTTCTTATGTAATAAAATCTATATCTAGCCACATCAATTTTACCAAATTTGAGGTTGAGGTATATTTTTTCTTCTCTTCCTCTATTTTTCTTCTTTGTCCCCCCTCTCTTTATTCTTTCCTTTAGATGAGGACTTGTATACTCTCCATGTATCTCTAGTAAATCTTTCCTGACTTACTGTCTGAAGACTAACAACAAGATAAATGAACATTTGTTATGAGAAGATCATATGTAATTGTTATAGAAAAATCATTTGTATATACTGTGTAGACTGTGTGTGGAAACTGTTTGCACATGAGGTATATCACAATCATATTAAGCAAAAAGCAGATTTTCTATAAAAGTTTAATATCATTATTGTTAATCAGTATAAATTATTTTTACCTACAAATGGTTATTTATGTTAAATACACACAAATTTATTTTCAGTATGAAGAGCCCCAATTTTTTTCTGATGTAGGCTATCTAGTTCTTTATCTATAATTTCAAAATATTTTTTTCATGGTTTTGTTGTAACTTGAACATGTTCCCCAAACACACACAGGTTAACCCCAAGAACACTAACCTTAATAAATGAAGAAATGATACTAAAGCATTCAGATAACTTATAGGGATGGAATCCAACATACAAAATGTACCCTACTTCACACCAATCTCTAAATCTTGTTACAGCCCTCATTTGTATCTGCAGGCTGCTCCTGCCTTCATTTAGCTTCTATATTATAATGGTATATATTACTTGTATTATTGTAGAAGTAATACATGAGTTGAGATTCGATGGATTAGGCTCATTGGAACAGATATACGAGAGATTTGTTCAGGAAAGAGAAATAAATTGAAAGAGCCAGCAAGGAACAGACTGGGAATGGCAAGAAATTGAAAGAGAAGGAATACTAGGATGCAGGGAGTAAGAGAGATCTCCACAAAGGGTGTAGAAATAGGAAGGACCAAAGCCAACAGACACACTTTACCTTATTTTCTGAGATTCAATGTGGAATTAAGTCCTGAAACAAGATGATGGGTGGCCTTCTGCTCTCCATAAAGACTGCTCTGGTTTTGTCACATAAAGAACTGGATAGAATATTGGTGGAGGTGAAGGAGTGCAGGAAGCAGGATGGTATGGAAAAGACTAATTTCATCAAGTAAAACCATATGTCTCGGTGACCTTTCAACCTCTGCTCTGATGTAAAGCAGAGAGACCAGAGAGTCTGTTACATGAAGGTACCATTTTAGAAGCCAGTGTCTTTCATTTGACATTTCCCAAATGCTGGCACACTACATCTGTTACTGGGCTTCTTTCTGTTGTCTCTATGTGAGACTTTCTCCAACCTTAAATATACCCTGTTCTTCTAATCTTAAATTATATACTAACCAGTTGTTGTTTTTTCTTTCTTTCTTAATATGTTTAGTTAATGTAGGGCCATTTTAATTTTAACACTTTAATGTCTGTAATTCATTCACTGTTTTAATATAGCAGCCATAGATATTATAGTGGTCCTGTGCCCATGAGAAAATGTTATGTCTACATATGCCATTCATGAGACATGACTGTTGTCTTTGTTCTAACCATAAGAAGCACTTAGTCACACAGGAATGGGATCTACACCTCTATATCAACTTTGAAAAATCACTACAATCTACAATAATATTTCACCATATAAATCTCACAATCTGGAAAGTTTCTTAAAACTTTAAGTATACATGACTTATCTTCAGAGTACTTATATCTGTTGAGAGACAGACAGAGTTCAGGTAAATCAAAGGAGGAAGCTGAGTTTAAGTCAGTCACTTTTCTACAACAAACTTCTATTTTCTCAATTATATAAAAAACTTCACTAAAATATAGTGCTGGGCAATAAGAATAACTTACATTTTTAGTATTACACTTATTTCCCAAGATATTTTTTCTATTATCGATATAAATACATAAAAAGTTTATATAAATTTTTACATATATTAAATTTTATATAGATACACAGTGATAGATTTGATACCATTAAAGTTATTTGTAGAAAGCTAGTACAGGCTTCTGAATGCTTAGGGGTAAATCAAAATGCATTTATTTTTGTGTTACTTTCTTAAATCAAAATATATCTCCTTGGACCATGAAGGTCTGTGATGGTAACGATTTTGCATTTCATTTTTCTTTGCTTCTCTTATGTTCCATGTCAACACTCAACTAGTCTCCACCTGTTCATTAAACCTTTATTCTAACAGATGCTGTCTTCGCCCCTCCCCTGCCCCTTTTATGTTACCTAGGGAAGATCAAAGCATTCAGTCATTCCTGTCCATTGTATGCAGAGGTGTGTGGGTGAGATTCTGCATGATGTCTGCATTCTTGTTTTTCTCTAATGAACTCAATAACTTTCTTTGATAATGTTTGATGTGTTGTCTTCTTCACCTAACTGAAATCAACTTTAATCCAGTAACTTTCATGGGAATAAAATTAAACAATGCAGAAATACCTAAATCTTAGGTATTCTGGAGAGATGATAATTCATTTGTATAAGCAAATATTCTCCTTGTGCAATACATAATTATAATGTTTTCCCTGAAGTTACATGATAGGGTTCATGTTCAGACAGTAGATACCCAAGAAAAAGAAGGTAAAAAAAAAAAACAAATTTATTCTAATAATAATTATTGACGTTACCAGCAGAAATTGAATTTACTTTAATTTTGAAAAATAAAATCATATGACTTTTATTTCTTTTACAGGGTAGCAGCAAGGGCTAAATAATAAATGCACTGTAACAGAAAGGATAGTGTGTTAGCTGTCGAGGAAACTAAGTTTTACACTTGGCTTTACTCTGGAGTTGCCACAGATTTTAGTGAATGATCCTAACACTGTAAGTATAAATTTTCCAAAGATTTATATTTTTACTCTCTTCAATTATGGATGTGTGCTTGTGGGCATGCATGTGATGTGAGTGCAGTTGGCCATAGAAGCCTGAGGCATCACGTCCACTGGAGCTAGAGTTACAGACATTTGCGTGCTGTTCAAAGGGATCTGGGAATTGAATTCAGATCTTCTGAAAGAGCAGTATGTGTCTGAACCTCTGAGTCATCTCCAGCCATTATAGTTTGTTTGTTTGTTTGTTTCATTTAATAATCTCAATACTATTTTGGATTGAACTCAAGGTCTGATTTATGCAAGGGAAGTACTCTACCATTAAGCTACATTCCTAAACATTATATCTTTTTGTATTTAAAAGTAAAGAGGAGAGATTAGAGGAGCTCTATAACAACTACTTTATAAATGTGTTTTGACAAATATGGAACTTGCCATGGTTTATCAGCAGACATATGCTTTAAACAGGGAAATGGCAGATAGTTTTAGATTTGGAGAGAAATGAAAAGTGTACAAAATTTTCTTATTCAGTTGATACCTTAATATTGTTCAGATCAAACTAATCTTTTGGCAATATGGTTAAAAATACTTCTAATGCTTGCCTTAGGAGATTTGTACATCCGACCAGGTAAATAGAAAAAATAAAGATCATGAGGATGGATATATGGTCATGTATGGAGCAAAAATGAAATTTGCTTTCTCCTAAAACATACTTTTCAACACTAGGACATCACAGTTTGCTTCTGATGTACTTTGTGTTCAGGCTCTTCAGGGTTAGTTTGCCACATGTTACAAATGACAATATTTTGCTTACTGCTCACAAAATCTATACACATTCAACTGTCATGTAAGTTATTATATGCAACTGAAAATATTCTCTTTTGTATATATACCTAAGATACTGGGCAAGTTCAGCCTGAAATCAGAGATAAGATTCCATATGACTGCTAGTGAAAATGTGATGTGATGACTGGAGTTACTGGCGACTTCTATCAGCCTGACACTGTACAGGAAATAGGGATTCTTCACTTCAGAACTGACATTTGTCCCCCAGATTTAGGTCAGCCAAGGGCAAATAAATGTAGGGCACTAAAGATCTATCCTTTCCAGGTTAATCAATTTAAATATGAGGTAAGACAGCTACTCAATGCCAACAACATGTAAATCAAAAGGAAAAAAAAATTACTGGGATAAAAGCACTTAAAAGGAGCTTGAACCCTGGCACACATACAAAACTGCATTTGCAGTACTAGAAAGAACAGACCCCCAGCCTCTGCAAAGCTCTCAGGCAGTCTCAGGTGCAGCAGCTAATTGAGGGAGACACTAGTCTCACGATTTGTACTCAGTAGTGATGTTCCTAGGTGCATCTAAATAGTACCCATTAGATAGTGTATTTGTAACAAGAGGCAAACACTGAGGTCTGAGACGGTGAAAAGACCAATTTCATGTTGTTTTAGTGGAACCCAGAGTTGTGCAATGACCTGGTGGCAGAGCTGTGAATTGATTTTTAGATCCCATTAGACTCTCTTTTAAGCAGCTCAGCAATTCTCGAGATTGCTTTCAGTGGCCAAGGATGCACAATTGAATTAGAAGGGCAGATTGAAAAATAAAAATAAAATTAAAATGGAAAGTAGGCATTCTATGTGACTTGGTTTCTGATTATTTGGAATGTTATTATTTTCTGCCTAAAATGTCCAGTTATCAAGGTAGGTTGAGGTAGTTATCTAGCTCTTGTAACTCAAAGGCTTTCTAAATTACGAAAGTATAATAGCAAATTATGCAAATATAGGACTACTGAAATTAAAGTTGAAGGTTTATGGAATTCATTTTATGAGACAATGATTAAAGAATTATCCTTCACATAAATAGATATTTCTCTAAGTACATTGATCCAATTTGAAAAAGTTTAAAAATTCCTCACTAGAACATTGAATTTCAATACAATGTAACTTCATTTTAAGCATAACAGTATTTACCATATTCATTGACTGTAACACAGAGACAAGGACAATTTAGATCTTGATAACAGAAAGATAAGTATGGCTATTTACTGTTATTTAGTAATTTGATACCATATCAAATTCAGTATTGTCTGTTTTTTAGACTCCTACATTTTGGGTTTCTTTCAAATATGAACTGGTAATCTGTAGAACTTCATGTTTAAAATATTAGAAAGCAACTCTTTATGCTGAAATTTTTTTTAAGTCTTGGAAAGCTCATCAAAATTTGTATACTAAGTAGTCAGTGTGAAATACAACACTCCCTGATCATTTTACCTTTATAATCTATGAAGGGACTCTATGAAGTAATCACTGCCATGGAATTTTACTGGATTGACATGGACTGTCATTCTCTCAGCACTAAGCAGTTAATGATGCTTTCAAGAATGTTCTGATAATCTAATTGGTGATCCACTAACCTAAAATGTAATGTTTGAAATGATGCAGACTTGAATATTAGTAAACACATCCCACCATTGATGTATTATAGTGTTAATACCATAAAAAGGTCATATGTTGCAATAGCGAGGAAAACACATTTCTTACTGTGTGAAGATCAGTAACTTCATGAGTCCCTTAGGAGTCTCCATTTTTTCCCAAAGGAAACATGAAGAAATGTTTACATCTCAGGGTTATGAATGTTTTAATGTTGAAAAAAGTCATTCAATATATCAGGTCTGGTAGACACTGATATTATTAAGTAAAACAATCATCTTAGAAAGTCATAACCAGAGGGAAATTGAGTAAGTTAACTAGGAAGTTGTTAGGAATAATAGTGTTCCTTAAATGTTCCCAATATGCAGATATGCAACAAAAGTTAAAGATAGAATATCAGTAAGTTTCATTTAAAAGTTCCTATTTCTAATGATACATATATATATATATATATATATATATATATATATATATATATATATATATATATATGTTCCTTTTACAGGTTTTTGATTGTTTTAGGGAGCTTTTTGAATAGAATGAGTTTGTACTGTGTTCACAGTGAGTCTTATATAATATGCTTCTCTATGGATTTCCAAGTTTGGAATACTTATTTTCTTGTAATTGCCAGGATAGGAGTTCCCAATACATTCGTATGTAATACCTTCATGTTCTTGAATAACATGCATGGTCTTTATTCATACACCATGGAGTAGATTTTGAGTATATGGAAGCTACAAATGGTTTGCCTTTTTATCACAAGAGAATTTGAAGCCCATCTTCTCCCTAGAAAGTATGAGCTCTCCCTGTCACAGCTATCCTTCACTAATTTATGAAATCTGAAGGATGTTTTAACTTCTTGTTTTCCTTTGAGAATCTCACAGTTAGCCCTGTGTCTCTCACCTGGTCTCAGTTTAGTTTTTTCAGTTGGTATTAGACCTTTGCCATCATCTCAAAACGGATGTTTAGATTGCTCTCTTTCTCCCCTAATTTATGCCCCAGAAATTTATTTCTGTTTGAATGGTGGGAATAGTATCACTCTCTTGGTAAAACCTCACAAAGCTCTCAATTTGTTTTCCGCAACTCAACCTTTAATGGAATTTCCAGCTTGCATCCTTGAAATGTTCCATGGATCCTGTGCTATTCCCCCTTTCCCTGGTGACTGACGGTCGTTCCTGCCGCTGTCCTTTGAGCCATTGCTCACACTGCCTATGCTACCTCCTACAACAATTCATGTACCATTCAGTTTTCAGATTCCAGTTTGAAGATGCCAGCCCTTGCTGATGTCAGCTGCCTCTTTGTCCGCACTCGTCACCTGGTCCAAACTAGATTGGAAATACAAATATAGGAAAACTAAATTTGACTCCCTATCATAAAACAGGACCAGTCGTTTCAGTTCTTTGTTCTCCTGCATTCTGTAAGTCATGTGTTCATGATGTAGGTTTTGAGTACAGACATAAACCATAACCGTTGCCTAGTATGCTGGATTCAGGTGCATTAAAATCACTCTAAGAATTTTAGCTTTCTCATTCGTAAAACATAATTAACTGAGTATCAATTTCATCAAATTTTGTGATGAATCAAGGTTGAAACAGACCGCAAGCAATACATTGATTGCTTGACAAGTCTTACTTTGGAGGAATATAATTATTATTTTTAATTATAATTTAATTTTAATTAAGTTATAACTCTTGTATTATGAATGTTAATTAAGTCCCCCCCACCAAAAAAAAAAAACATGTTTGCATAAGAGCATCTTACGTAAATTCTGGAAACCTACCCTCAGTTGTTTCTGATTTGTAAATAAAGATTCCAACAGCCAATAGCTGGGGAGGACAGACAGAGGCCAGATTTTAGGATTTCCTGGGCTTGGTACTGGGAGGAGGAGTAAGGGAAAGATCCATCATGTCAGGAGAGTATGGGGAAGAAGAGAGACACCATGCCTGAGAAGAGTCCAGGACAGAGAGACATAGCCACCATGTCAAGGAGGTGGGAAAACAGGGCCCAGAAATCTGTCCAACAGGATCCAGGGCAGCCAAGATAAAACATAGAATTATTAAGTAATAACATGGAATTAACTACATGGAGGCTAGGTAGTGGCCAAGCTATTGCGCTGCTTAAGACATCTTAAAATATAAAGTCTGTGCGTGTGTCTTTCATTTGGAAACCTAGATCATTGGGGCGGGTGGCAACTCCACATTGAAATAATTAATATTAACTAGTTCTACATTAACCCATATTGAAATTATATTTTTATGTGTCTGTGGGGTCTGTATATTTGTAATCTTCCCCATTCCTCTTAGTATCTTATCTAGAAGATATTCTCCATATTTTTATCTAGTTACAAATTTTTACTCATTCATTGTTATTCATCCATTATTATTCAGCCATGAGTGAAGCTTCAGATATGAATAGATGTACCCTCAATTACTTTCTAATATTCTCCCAAGTCGAAGAAATAAAAGTTCCATGCCAGGGATCTACTTTGCTTCTCATGGTCATCTTTGAACTGTTCTCATTAACACATGCTGCTCTCCTCCCCAGTCTATGCTGGTCCTTTCTGCCTAGCTATCCTGTGCTCAACTGCTAATGTGGCCGTAATAGTTGTCAGTTATTGAGCTTTCTACCCTTATCATACCTTGTAGACTGGGCTATAGTTGCCAGCCACATTGGGTCATCAGGTACTCCAAATCAGACTAGTCTAAACAGAGCTTAGTAAACATGAAACTCAAGAAGGAAGACCAAAGTGTGAATACATCCGTCATTCTTAGAAGGAGAACAAAACACTCACAGGACCAAATATGGAGATAAAGTGTAGAGCAGTGACTAAAGGAAAGGCCACTTAGAGACTGTGCCACCTGGGGATTCATCCCATATACAGTTACCAAACCCATGCTGAAAGGAGCCTGATATGGCTATCTCCTGAGACGTCCTGCCAGAGCCTTACAAATGCAGAGACAGATGTTAACAGCTAACCATTGGATTGAGCACAGAATTCCTAATAGAGTAGTTAGAGAAAGGACTGAAGGAGTCGAAGGAGTTTGAAAACCCATAGGAAAAACAACAATATCAACCAACCAGACCCCCCTCCCCCGAACTTCCAGGGACTAAGCCATCAACAAAGAAGTGCACATGACTCCAGCTGCATACATAGCAGAGGATGGCCTTGTCAGGCATCAATGGAAGGAGAGGTCCTTGGATCTATAAAGGCACGATAGATGCCCCAGTATAGGGGAATCAAGTGTGGGGAGGTGGGAGTGGGTGGGTGAGTAGAGGAACACCCTCATAGAAGCAGGGGGAGGGAGGATGTGATAGGTGGTTTTTGGGAGGGGAGGGGGGAAACCAGGAAAGGGGATAACATTTGAAATGTAAAGAAAATATCCAATTAAAATCAAAGAAAATTATAAATGTTATAAATAAATAATACACATAAACAATATTTTGAATACTTTTATGTAATTAAAATATTATTAAAATTAATTCCAGCGGCTTATTTTCACTCTCCTCATGCATCTTAGGAGAAAAACCACTATATCATTTTTTCCTAGACCAACATAGCTTCTAACTGCATTCAAAGTACTTATCCTTACAGGCTGCAGGTAAGTGCAGCTCTCAAGGCTCATTGAAGAAGCTTCTCTTTGCAGCAAATGGAGACAATCAACTCATAACTTACAACTTATAATGGCATATCTATCCCCAAAGGCATCTACAAGACAGCACCTTCACCTAGGCTCAGGACATGCAATGCAAATGGGAGTGAAAGACGGTAAAAGTCAAACAGCAAGGAAGCCTGCTGTAAGATATTGTCTCCTAGCAAGGACAGAAGTTAAACTCCTGATACAGAAACCAGAAAACTGCCTAAACAAGTCTTGTACAATGACAATACCTGGAAAAGCAATTTTATTATTTATTTATTTTTCTTTTTTTGGGAGGGCTGGGAGTTTAGAGATCTGGTGGGGTGGGGGTGGGGATGGAGATATCCTCATGGAGACAGGGGGCAGAGGTAGGGGAAGATATGGAATGCGATACAGTCAGAGGGTAGAAAAGTAGCTTTTTGTTCACCTGATATAACTGTCATGTTAGACACTTACTGCTTAGTAAGCTCAGCCATTCTAGTTCTTTCTGAACCCTAGCTGGCTGCTTCAATTTAGCTGTTCTGGGTCAAACTCCTCTTCAAGCTGACTGATTCAATCTCCCTTCTCTCAGCTTCTCCGTGAATTAGTCTGCTTGAAAAAACTGCCTCTGAATTTCATGAACAACTTCACTAACTGCATGGATGGACTGGAACAAAATGGAACTACAGGAACTCAACTGAAATCAACATCATTCAACTGACCTACACTGAAGTCAACTCAACTGAACTCAACATCATTCAACTGACCTACACTGAAGTCAACTCAACTGAACTCAACATCATTCAACTGACCTACACTGAAGTCAACTCAACTGAACTCGACATCATTCAACTGACCTACACTGAAGTCAACTCAACTGAACTCGCAGCATTGCCTGAACTCAACTGAATTGCATTCTCTCAATGAGACTTCCCTTTCAAAAGTATCTTCTTTCATCTACAAACTAACCATGCTTTCATTGTTTGTGATTAAAGGTATGTGCTAAGGATGTGTTTGTGCTCCAGCTATAACACACCGTAATCCAGGAAATGTCTGCATTCCAGTTGGATCACAGATCTAGAAGGTCTTTAGATGTGACTGACCTCTTGCCAGAAAAGCCATGCTGATGCTCGACTAAAATTCTTTTACAAATACCAATCAATACACATGCTAATTTAGAAAGTAGAAATCTCAGTTGGTCCCACTTCTAGACAACTGTTACATCTAGGAAACGAAGGCCTGCTGAAAGAGGGGGAGGGCATTGTGTCTTTCCCTCCCAGAAATGAGTTTCTAATTGGTTATCTAAAACCAAGCAGTCAGTCTTGAAATATATACATATAAACACATACAGACACATACCTCATATACACACATTAATAATCAAAGAAAAAAAAGGCCATGAATTTGAAAGGGATTGAGGAATAAAATGGAAGGAAATGATATAATTATATTTTAATTACAAGTTAAAAATTAAAATTGCATATATGGCTTGCATTTCTACTGGAGATGATTTAGAAAACTAATATAAGTGTAGCAGGAACAGCATACAATAGAGAATCTCAGAACAAGGGTGCTAGTGTAATTTCTATCAACCAATACATTTGAGTTATTGAAGTCAACTCATATAACTTATTTTAAAATAGTAACGCCGGGCTCAGTCAGATAGCTAAGTGGATAAAGAAGTATATGATGCCCAATGATGCAAACCCAATAATCTAAGCTCAATTTCTAGAATCCAGAAAAAGTAGAAGTAGAAAATCAACTTTATAGTTATCATGTGAATTACACATGTAGGCTGTGGCACAGGATCCATGCATGTGTGTGTGCATACACACACACACACACAGCACACACACATGCACACACACACACACACACACACACACACACACACACACACCTATTATATTAGTAAAGATGCTAATGTAGGGCATTAGTGTTTATGCTTATGAAGGGAAACATCTTTATGTATCCTAAAGATTATTCTTGTTCCATTTATATAAATCCAGATAATGTTTCATCATGAAATATATTGTTTTTGTTTTTGATTTTTTTTCTAGCCTTTTGTTAGCTGGCTCTAATTCTGCAAAGCAATGATTAGTGGCTATTAGATTGAGAAAGCTAGCCTGATTCCATGACAGACTTCAAATTGGAAGTTAAGGAGACTAGGCCTAAAAATTGGGCAAGCCCAGGCAAGTCAATTGCTAATAGGAAAAAGCCCCAGGCTCCAGCCTTCGTGCCAGGTATTGGAATGGTCCAGTAACATGGCCTGAAGCAAGGACAATGGGTCAGCAGCAATTTCCCAACTTCCTCAGCTACTTCCTCAGTAACAGTTCCCATATCTCCCCACCAAGTTTCCAGCCCCCACACACTGGTAATCGAATGTCCATAGAGATGGACCCAACAGATTAACATAGAGGTTACCTATCCCAGAATTCTCTAATGTGATTTAAATCAGGCCGCAAGCTTACTTGGGTATCTCTATCTTGGTAATGGAGAGACTCCAGGATGCTGGACTTCTACAGAATAAAACACTCTTTGCATTTACATACTAATTGGTCCAGGGTTTCATTCTTTGGTGAATCAGGAACCCTTACAAGATAAGGCATTCACAGTTAGGAAAAGAGTTGTAATGAAGTTACACATCATACATCTCAAGACAGAAACCAAGAACCATAAGATTTTGAGATTTGATTCTGAGAATCAAAGATTAGTGTCCTCCAAATGAATGTGGGTGAAGAGATAATACCATTTTCCTTACAAAAATAAAATAAAACAAGCAAACACTACAAACCGTCTTTCCAGAATGCTGTAGGGATTAACTTCCAATGTATATTTTCTAATAGTTGGTAAGTTTGTAAATATATAAATAAAATTTTCCTGCTTAAAATTAAACAACAGCCAAACGAGAAAAAGAATACACTGAACACATTGGCACTAGCAAAACTATGTGGCAAGATATTGTTATACTCTAGGGAAAGCAAAAGCCTTTTGCAATGTATATTTGAGCCCACATAACAACTGGGTCTACAATCCTACACTCTCCAGTGCCAAGGAGGGTTTACTTCTTTCATCATTTTTGTTTTTGTTTTTGTTTTTGTCTTGTTTTCATTTTTTATTCTGTTTAATCCCAGAAGTTTAGTCTGACTTGACTTTGCCTTCAGTGTGGAAAACAACATGTATATAATGAGTGTGATTGTGGTGATTTGAATTACAATGGCTCCTACCAGCTCTTATTTTTAAATGTTTGGTCACCATGAATGGTGTGGACTGGTTGGAAGGAGTGTGTCACTGTGGGTGGGTTTTGAGGTTCTTGCTCTCTCTGCTGCATGCATGCAGATCTGGGTGTAGGACTCTCAGCTTCTTCTACAGTACCATGCCATGCTCTCTGACAATAACAGACCATACGTCTAGAACTATACACAGGCCCCCAATTAAGTGCTTTACTTTCTGAGTTGCTGTGTTCCTGATGTTTCTTCACAGCAATAAAGCATGGTTTAAGGCAACAAGTCAGCCTTTGCCTCTCACTAGCCCAAGAAACTTAAAAGAACATTCTGGACTTACAACATCAAAGATTTCACACAAATGAAGACACCATGATTTAATCTTTTCTCATGGTTATGAGGTAGTATTTCTTTTAAAAAAGTTTCTGCACAGTACTATTTGAGATACTCTCATTTTTACCAGCTTTAACTGTTGCTTCTATTCTTGTGTCATTAAAATCCAACTTATTCTACTCAGTCTCTGCTCCTATTAAATTAGTCTTGTTGGTGGTATGTAACTGTCTTTTGGAGAAACAAATAGTTGTGTTAAATTCGGTCAGGATATGAGAAATGGAACACCTTTCAGGTACAAATAGCAGATGACATTAATTTTGATTGGAGATGAAAATAGCACCCTTGCTTATTACGAGGCAAGGGTTCCTATGTGTGGTTTAAGAAGCATGGAAAAGTGGTACGAAAACAATTTACCATTAGTTTACTTATACTTATTAGAAATAAATCTGTGCTTCAATAGACCAGACAGTAATAAATGAGAAAGATAACAGAAGCAGAAATGATTAACTGACAATCAATTAACTGACAGAGCCCTACCTGATATTTAAATAACATCTACGTCACAGACTTTTTTTTTTTTTTTTGGTTTTTTGAGACAGGGTTTCTCTGTATAGCCCTGGCTGTCCTGGAACTCACTTTGTAGACCAGGCTGTCCTCGAACTCAGAAATCCGCCTGCCTCTGCCTCCCAAGTGCTGGGATTAAAGGTGTGTGCCACCATGTCCAGCCACAGACTTTCATATAAAACAAATTCCCCTTCATAACAAAAGGAAAAAACCAGACAATTTTAGTTCCTGGAGAGATACATTGGCTGTCATTGCAAAAGTGACCTGAGAGATAGCCATTAAGCCTCATTGCTTTTCTTAATGTCCCTTTGGTTCTATCATAAATTGAGACCATGACATTATGAGAGTATTTATAGAGTTAATACTATCCAGCAGACATCTGGGTCCACCTTTCTTTAGGATTTCTGCCAGTACATAGAAGAGACCCATTTGGAATTTGAGACTATATCCAGAGACTTCTTCGAAAGGCTATACTCCTTCTAAATTATACATTTTTTTTATTAACAGATGTAAATTTGAAGGGGAAATACCATATACTATAAGCTATTTGGGAATAGCCAGTCTCTAAAGGATGACTCACAATTTGAATGGCAGAGATCCTGGAACTACAGCTCCAAGCTCATCTGTGCTCTAGTCTGACTCACTCCTTCTGTGAACTCTGCAGGCGTTTTATGACAAACGTACACATGTGTATCAGGCATGTGACCTTGTTGGCAGTTATCTGCTCTGTCAAGGGCTATTGGCAGATGCCCAAGAATTGATTGACACATATCTTACAGAACTGGAGTTAATTAATATGTCTACCAATTCCCAAATGTACCACAGGAAACAGAAAATCTGTTTAATACAGTAATCAATGACATACTGTGTGTGGTCAAAAGGCATTCACTAGACAGGAAAACTAGATTTTTGGAAGACACTATTCAAGAGTGAATATATAGGTATAAAAATGCTAGAAAAGAAAGGACTATTTTTATAACCACAAGGCTAAACTTTGTTGTATTTTGGATATTGATTTATTATTAGAAATAGCAAGTGATATTTTTTCCCATAAGATTCAAAACTATTAAATGATGACTAGGGCCTTGCATTTTTTTTAAAGTAGTGTTTTACTTCTGTGGAATTCTTTACAATGATGTTTAGTCCATATTCAGTTTTCTAATATAGAAGTGTCTACATGCTTGGAAACTAGGAATAAGGAAATAGGTACTTTGAGGGATGTGTATTGAAAAACAGAAGTCCACTTTGGCAGTGTTACTTGCTAACAGTCCTCACAAATGTTAAAAGTGAAGATTATTCTTTTCACAAAATATAATTATTTGTAGTCTAAAAAAACACTGAATAAAATTGTTTTCTTTTTCTTTTTTTATTATAGGACATCTATCAGGAAAATATACATGTAATTCCTAGCTTAAAATTTATGAGAAAAAATTATATAACTAAAGAAAAAGAGGCTATGAATTTGAAAGAGAACTGAGGGTTTGGGTGGGAGACATGGGTTTGGAGAGAGGAAGGAGAAGAGACAGAAGATGTAATTATAGTTGTAATCTTATAAAAGTAAATGTTATTTTAAAGATACTTTTGATGATGGTATTTTCAAACTCCATGTGTGTGTTAATATTAATTCAACATTCCCAGCCTCTCTCCTGGTGCCTCTTTTATTTTTTTTTTCCCCTTTCCAGGCTTTCCATTAGTGTCATTTTTTTCTAACAGTATAAAGTGCACATTGTCTCTTTTTCTCAACTTCATAAACAGCAAAATTGGTTAAAGCCAAGGGTAGCATTTTAAGTAATAGTATAGATCAATTTAAAGCAGATTGTCTCAGAAGGCAGCTTAAGCATTGAAAATTAAATTTGATGTAGTCTAGACAAGCTCTCCTGATAATATCTTTTCCAGAATTTCCTAGATTGCCTGTCTAGACTGCTCCAAATTCCCCAGGTAATTGCATAATCATCTTCTTTCTGACCTCCTACTCTGGAATGGTATTTCATAATTTATAGTTTTCATGCAAATCAAAATCACTGGGCTTCTTAATTTGGACCTGTTCGAAACTCTGAGTTTCTTGGGAAAAATACTTGTACCTCAATATGTCATCTCAAAGGAGCTCACATAGGAAACTAGGTTTATTTACTATTTCAGTGGAGGGGAGCCTGAGGACTAGCCTGTAGCCAGCCCTTCACCCCCTACAAGCCCACCCTAAGGACTAGCCTGTAGGCAGCCCTTCACCCCCCTACAAGCCCACCCTAAGGACTAGCCTGTAGCCAGCCCTTCACCCCCCTACAAGCCCACCCTAAGGACTAGCCTGTAGCCAGCCCTTCACCCCCCTACAAGCCCACCCTAAGGACTAGCCTGTAGGCAGCCCTTCACCCCCCTACAAGCCCACCGTAAGAGCAGCAAAGCTTACTTTACTTAAAAGATAGTATGTATTAACAACAGGAAGCTCAATTATAGGAGGGTGGTGGAGACATCATCATAGGAAAAAGTGATAGAAATCCATGCAGGTGCATAGAATTTTAGCATAAATAGATACCAAAGTAATGGAAGTCTCAGCTATTAGAGATGGGAGTTTTAAGATGAGTACAGAGAAGCCCTATAAGGGAAGTCTAGTGACATTATTTATAATCACAGATGAGGGGACAAATAAATACCAGGTAAGGTGGCAATAATGAATGAGACAAACTGCCAAGACTTTCAACCTGAGACACATTTATAATTTCGAGTATTAGCTGCTTGTTTTTTTTAGCAAGGATGACCTATCAAATTTCAAACATCTTCATTCCAATTTTACATTAGACACAGATACAGGGAAATAAGCCCCTGGCTCTACGTGGAGTAACTAAGGTTAAGTAAAGGGAGATGCCGGAAGTAAATCCTGAGACCGGAAGAATGTTATGCGTTCACACAATGAGAATAGAAGCTTTGAGTTTGATAAGCACTAAATGTTAGGAGTGTGGAAGGCGATTTGAGGTAATGAGTTAGCATAACTCTCATTTAACATATGTGGACCCCTAAGCAAGGATGATTTTATTCTGTTTTACACGTTATGAGCAGAGATTATGAGATGTTAAATAATTTTCCCAGGGCTTCAAAAGCTGATGCTTTGTGGCTTGAGATCTGCAGCCTGTTGTGACACCACCATCCATGGCTTTCTGTGCCTCTAGGGAAGGAGATTCCTGAAAGTGCTACTGCATTCTTGTGTGCTGCCCATCAGGACCATTATGAATCCAGGTACAAAATGTGCACCACAATGGGTCCATCTTTTATTGAAGTCGGCAGTTTTACATTTGGGATGGTAGCACTGGGGTGGTTATTTAATGGGAAGTGACTAAAACCACCATCTCTAGTCTCTCCAGGGTCCTGCATATGAACGGTGGGCACAACCGTGTAATTTACATTTATGGAAGAGTACTCAGGAGTCTCACCAGGGAAGCAACAGCAGAAACCACACCGCCATGTAAGTGGTTAGAGCATTGGAAACACACAGCCTGTAGTGCGTTGTCACGTATAAGGAAGATAAAGCATGAAATGTTTGGCTTTCTTGTCTTTGGAATCAACACAACACATTCCTATTTCATAGGGCACCTTAAGAAAATGCAGCACTAGTCTGGAGCTGAAGATAGAAGTGGCTGACATGTAAATTCGGTCTTATCTTTAGGATTCCAGAAAGATTCTATGAACAAACTATTTGTTGAGCATTGCTGAAGTCCAATTTGGAAGTAAGTTCTGTAACAGATCACTCTCTCAGCACGGGAACACTCTTGCTCTGTATACTCAGTGCCAGCGCTAACAACGGTGTTTTATAACGAGATGGCTGAGATGCACAGCTCAACACACTGCTTTCAATAGGAGCAATCTCCTCATTTTAAATCTGACTTAAATTTACTTAACTATAATTCTCTCACCAAAGTTTCTCTCAACATCTTTCAGTAGAGCAACATTTATTTCACTCTTTTCCATGCTAGTAGTATAATAATCAGAAATATAAAGGTAAAAAAACCTAACAAAGCAAGAACCTGAATGTGAGATTCCTGTCTTGGAACCCTTTTATAGAGAGTATCCATCTTAATTCTCTGACAGAAGATAACTACAAAAATAAAACACAACAAACAAGCGAAAACAACAAATCAGTAGGAGACCGAAACCTTTGACTGAGCGAGTTATGGCAGGGGGAGATACAAATAACAGATGACAGAGAACACGTGCAGCTTGCCTCCCTGGGTAACACATGCAGAGGATGACTCTGAAATCCAGGGCGAGAACAAACGTTCTCCTCCCTTTGCTTGTCCCACAGTCATTGAGTGATGACCGCGCTGTTTTATATTCACAGACAAAAATTAATAACAGCATCTGAATTGGAAGTAGGTCCCCATGCATACTGAACAGGAAGCTAACTAAATGAGCTGAAGAAATCAGCAATGAACCTTTTGAACCGGAAGGAGCCAAAAGCGTCTTTTTTTAATAAGTCAGCTTTACCTCAGGATGATGTCCAACTTCAACATAGGTGCAAATTGGGTGGAAAGCCCCAGTTCCACAGGCATACAAGTGAGTCTGATTATAAGCCGCAAGGACCTTGATGAAATTTGCACATTCTTTCTGTGAAACAAAAGGCAAACCAGTTAGTTCCAGCCATCAGCCTGACTGAAGAACCCAGGGTGTTGGGCATGCTGGGATAGGTTTTGTATGTATACCTTTTTCAAATTTTAGGGCTCATTTATTATTCTGTTATTTTGTTATTTTGTTCACAGCATTACATGTATTAATATAAAAATCCTAAACAATGAGGAAATAAATATAATATACTGTGCTAGTTTTTTAATCAACATGAAGAAGCTATAGTTATCTGAGAAGAGGGAAACACATGTGAGAATATCCATCTATCAGACTGGTATGTAAGCTGGCGTATAAGTCTATTTCTTAGTTAGTGATTGATAGGGGAGGGCCAAGTTCCTTTGGGGTGGTGCCACACCTGGCCTGGTGGTTCCGTGTTCTATAAGAAAACAGGTCAATGAGCAAGCCATAGGATCCAAGCCAGTCAATATCACCCTCTGTAGCTTCTACATCAGCTCTTGCCTCCAAGTTCCTGCCCTGACTTCCTTCAATAATGAACAGTAATATCGATATCTAAGGACAATCTTTTTCTTCTCCAAGTCGTTTTGGACGCAGTGTTTCATCACAGCAATAGTAACCCTGGATAAGACATATTTCCTTCACCAAATATCTTTCATGAAAACTATTTCTAAAACATTGTAGCCTAACTGAATAAAAAGTTTTGGGTTCCCAATAATCCTGGGTGACTTTTCCATAATTCAGACAACAACCAACTCTCTAAATAACAAATTGTTCAAATGAGGTAATGGTGAAATTCTTATTACAAAAGTGACTTCTGAGTTTAAATTTAGAAAACAGGAACAGAAATAAAGGATAGCATGAAGCCAATCATCACTAGTAATACATACTGGTTTCTTTCTAATAAGTATATATTCATATGCTACCTAGTAGATATATTGAAGGTGTTTTTCTACATTGTTCATAGTTTTTAAGAAAAATTTCAGTTGAATATTTAAAAGTAAGACCTAGAAATGGAACTATAAATTTCCAAAGCAGGCTACTGTATAAATGAGGTTGGCTCGCTCACAAAATGGAGAACCAGGTGGAATGTTACACTCCGAAGTGTGTTATGCCCTCAAAGCTTTCTATGTGACCCGCGACTCCTTAGGTGTGAACTCAGAATGCATCTGGACTTATGTAGTCAGTTAGAGTTTATAAGTGGAGTGTTATAACTCACTGAGTACATTTCCACATGACACTTGTATCCAGTACTTGCAGCTGATGACTTAGGTCTCAACTCCATTGGTCCGTAAAATAAGGAGTAGGCAATTTCACCAGAATAATTAACATTTCAATTCAAGAAAGTGCCTGCTATTCTTTCTATCTGATTGCTTTAGGGTTAAACCTGATATTGTCCTATGAATATATATCTTTAGATGAATTAGACGTATTTAAAACAAAATGTAAGTTTTAGATGTGAGTCCTCATGCTTTCTTAACAATAATGTGCAATTTCAGTAGGTAAAAATTACAAACAAACAAACAAAACAAAACAAAACAAAAAAAACCAATTCCTTTACTCTTTTGTTAAGTAAATCCAGAATGGTATTCTCTTTCTTTTGGGCAAGGCATAAAAGTATGCTCTGAAATCAACCAACTTTGCAAATTGTTCTGTTCTGAGGAAGAATGTCCTAGCTTAAAGAGTGTATGTGTACCCTTCCTCACTCACTTTGAACAGGTTAGTTCCTGTTCACAATATCATCACTGCAAAGGAGATAAAACCTAGCTTCCCTTGTTCTCAAAGCCCAGACTTCATTCTGTATCAGTTCCTCCTCCTTCCCTACAGGACACAACATGAACGCCTATGCAGAGGAAGGAAACATCTGATAAATTCATTTACAAATGAAGTATTCATTGGTTTGCCCACAGGATATATTCGTACTCCTTTTAAAAAAAGTCTGTCATTTTCAAAGGAGGAATTTTTAAAAATATCTTTCTTTGAAACATGTAGGTGGTCACATATTCTGCTTTTACAGCCATCCCTCATTGTGGGTTCAATATTATTATATTCTAGAAGATAAATAATGAGTTCTGGTACCATATGTCAAAAGCAAGATATTGGCTGTGTTTGCATGGTTAAGCAAATGGATATTCTAGTAAATAATTGTTGCAGACCCAGACAGAAGACTTGTTCACGTCAGAAAAGAACAGGACTTCACTTGGTCTGGGAAATGCTTGTAAAGACCCACAAGCCATTTTTCATATAAACCTAACTTCTCTAGTTCCATTATTCACATCTAATACCTCATAACAATTTAAAAATAGACTATGGTTCTCTGTGGTATAAAAGCAAAACATAATCATGAGTACAAATAATTGTAAACACAAAGAAAGGATCACATTACCCTTACCACTGTTATGAATTTAATACTATAGCTTTTCTGAGTTCATTATTTCATATAGATTAGATAACCAATTAGCAATTTACCAGCGACTAAGGCTGTCTTTCTAAAGAAACTAGCAGGTTATAATTAACATAAGAAAAACTCCCTAAGCTCTTGAAGTCCACAAAATTGGACTACATTGAATATCAAATTCTCAATTTGTTCTCTATTAACTGTTAAATAGGGAACCACTATACTATGACAACCATTCTTCTACAAAGCTGCTGGAACGAAATCAATCATGGGACTCTAGCCTAGAAACCTGGCAAAGAGTCTGACTGAGTGTGCTGATAACAAGTTAGTCTGAGTTAGAGAAAATGGAGCCCCACCCTATTGGCCCAAGGCCTAGAATGATCTCCTTAATTTCCCCACTGAACTCTCCCAATTGGCAAGTTGCACTGTTTGCCATGCCCCGAGGCTACCTTAGTATTATTTTCAAAGTAAAGGTTGAGGCAAATAGAGTGCAGAGCAATTTCTTGGGCTTAGAAGGTAAAATGATGGTTGTAGGAAAACAAAGGAGTGGAAGGAAATACTTTCAAGATTGGTTTGAAACTAGCCAAAGGAAGAACCCTCAGCATGAGTGGAAGAGGAAAGTAGACAAAAGGGTCTGAACAGAGAGGAACCCAAAACTTAAAAGACATTCACTTAGGATCTGTTCTTAAGAGTATGTCTACATAATAGTGTATCAATTCACTCATTCATTTGCCTCCCTTTTTTAGTCTGTGGCTGCCAAGCCTGGTGAGGATTCCAAACAAGACATTCATTTTATTCTGAGGTTGCCTGAACATTCTGTTAAACTAGGGGGAAGTGCAGCAGCAAAAGGAGACACACTTCACACATTGCAGCTCTAGGGAGACAGAGGAGGAGTGTTTCTGACCTTTCCTTGAACCATGACGTTTCTCAAAACTCAGAATGTAATGTACTTTTTGGCATTAAACTCCTGCACGGCTTTGCTCCACACTGGAGGATTTACAGCGCAATAAAGACAGGGCAGTCAGCTCAAAATGAATTCATTTTTCAAACCTTGATCTTTTTTTCAAACTTCAGTTGATATACACAGGTGAACTTGGTAACAAGTTGACATCCCGAGAGTCAGTGAATCTCAGGGGCCTTCAGATCAACAGCACCCCACCATCATTAGTTTAGAAGCGAGAGCAGTTATAATCCAATAAAAACCCAAGCCCACACCTGAGGAGCCTTGATAAATCATCCTCTATGACAAGCTGTTTGAATCTGAGTTTTAGGGGAGCTCTAGCCTTTTTGGAGCACATGAATAGAAAAGTGATGCATAAAAATATTGTCCCAAAGAATACATGTAAAGAAAATATCTATCCTTGAAAAAGATATAGGAGCTGAAAGCAGAATGAATCAAAAACAAACATCACAGATCGAGCTACGTAGCACAGATTAGGCTGTGCTGCAGACTTTTCCTGGACCGTTACAAAAATAAAGCCCATCCATCTGTCAAAACAACTGCTCCATGCATGAAAATTAGAACAGCACTGAGGTGTTTGTAACTAACTTCCGATCATTATGCTTTCTACAAAAGAATATAATTTACCTACAATTCCAATTACCTCCTTCCCTATTCTTAAACTATGGATAAAATAGTGAAATTTTAATCTAAATAAAGAAGCAGCTTAAAAAAATGGGGATGAGACAGTGAACAGGAACCATCTCTATTCAAATATATTCAGTTCATGATTAAATCAAGCAAATTTGTGCTGGTTCAAATATAAACCAGCCCCAAATGAATGGGGATAGTATAGCACTGCCTCAGGTCAGTGACAATTTACTTTAAAGGAAAACTCAATAGTCCCTGTGTCATCAGCCGCTCACGTGGATTTCTTTTACTGTATAACCCAGCAGCTGGGAAAGCAAATGAATCCATGTCTGTCAGGATGGGTGGATGCACTCTGCAGGAAAACCCATTAATAAGCTTAATTCCTGAAGTTAATCCATTGACTCTCTTTCCACTGGTCCATTTATTTGGCAAGCTGACTGCATACTCCAAGGTTCCTGCCAAAGCGGTAATCCGTGAGATTGCTCCTGTCACTCACGTTATCCCTCTTCTATTGGAGTTGCCCTGGACTTATCTGGCAGCAGTGATCTGTCTTTTTTCCTTCCTAAATTGTTCTGATCCAACTGTGATCTGATCATCCTCAATCATGTCTTCCCAATCCTTCACATCCACTACAGGTTGTTAGAAATCTCTTCTTCAAAGAGGTGCATCTCATAGAACTCATAAACGGCTGTATTCTCATTTTTGGTTTTCTTCCTAGTATTGAATTTGTGACTTCTTTTTTTTAATTAGATATTTTCTTAATTTACATTTCAAATGTTATCCTGAAAGTCCCCCCCTCCCCCTGCCCTGTTCCCCTGCCCACCCACTCCCACTTCTTGGCCCTGGCGTTCCCCTGTATTGGGTTATATAAAGATTACAATACCAAGGAGCCTCTCCTCCCAATGATGTCCGACTAGGCCATCTTCTGCTACATGTAGAGCTAGAGACACGAGTTCTGGGGGTTCTGGTTAGTTCATATTGTTGATCCTCTTCTAGGGTTGCAGACCCCTTCAGCTCCTGGGGTTCTAGCTCTAGCTTTTCCATTGTGGGCCCTGTGTTCCATCATTTAGATGAATATGAGCATCCACTTCTGTACGAGACAGCTATATCAGGGTCTCTTAAGTAGGCACTAGCTGTCCTATGCAATAGTGTCTGAGTTTAATGACTGATTATGGGATGGATCCCCCCTGGTGGGGTATGGTCCATCCTTTCGTCTTAGCTCTAAACTTTGTCTCTGTAACTCCTTTCATGGGTATTTTGTTTCCTATTCACAGGAGGAATGAAGTATCCACGCGCTGGTCTTCCTTCTTGAGTTTCTTGTGTTTTGCAAATTGTATCTTGGGTATTCTAAGTTTCTGGGCTAATATCCATCTATCAGTGAGCACATATCCAATGAATTCTTTTGTGATTGGGTTACCTCACTAAGGATTATATCCTCCAGATACATCCATTTGCCCAAGAATTTCATAAATTCATTTTTTAATAGCAGAATAGTACTCCTTTGTGTAAATGTACCACATTTTCTGTATCCATTCCTCTGTTGAGAGACATCTGGGTTCTTGACTTCTAACTTATATACCTTTATCGTAACAGAATTCAGCCTGCTAAGGAGAGATACCACTGTCTTTAGAAGACTATCTGGTGTCAGTGTTATAAATCTTTCTTCTAGCTGCATTGTTTGATACCAAGGTAGATTTTGATTTGGTTAAGACCTGTCCAAAATACTAAACATATTATATAGTTAATAATATAAAATGTTCATGCAATTCTCTTAGTAAATAGAAATTCTCTAGTGAGTTTTCAAACCACCATAGAAGTAGGATGTATCAGACTTCTGGTACAAGTAGATGCTGTATATGGATAGTCAATGCCTCTCTCTCTCTCTCTCTCTCTCTCTCTCTCTCTCTCTCTCTCTCTCTCAAGAGCCTAAAGTGTATTTCCTTTATGAGGATCCTAAAAGGGTCTCCCCTGGCTGGCATGGCACTCACCATGTAGAGCAGGATGGCTTACAAGTAGTTATATAGACCAGACGGGTCCCAAACTCACAAAGGTCCAATTAAATCTACCTCCTGAGTACTGTAATTAAAAGCTTTCACCACCCTGCACAGTATGAAATATTTTTGTAATAATAGAAATGTGCTGAAAATCAATTAGTTGCTATAGAGTCAATGAGTGATATATGTTCAAATGGAGAGTTGCACATATATCAACTGTATTACTTCAAAAGTTGTGGCTGGAAGCCCTCGTCCAGTAAACCTTGAATGTGGTGATATTTACAAATAGACCCTTGAAGAACTAAGTTAAAGGAGGCCCTTAGGGTGACCCTAATTTAATCTACTTTTTTTTTTTTCCAGAGAGGAAAGAAAGACACAAAGAGAGACATCAGGGTGAGAGGGCACAGAGGAATAAGCACTTGGAGAAGCATTATGAGAAGTACTCAGGAGCAAGCCATTGAGTGGTCCTCAAAGCCAGCCCTTTGGAGGCTTAGCTCTATTGCTTCAAGCTGCCATGACTGTGACAAAATAAATGTTAGTTGTTTCAAACCATACTGTAGTTTTATGTTATGGCTTCCTGGGAACAAATGTAAAAGAAACTGCAGGCAAGTTGATTATGTAATGATATAAAATGCTTGGTCAAAAGACATTTATGGTTGCTATTTAAATTCTTTATGAAATAAAATAAATGTAATAAAAAAAAGTTTTGATGTTGGTTATCTAAGTTATGCTCTTCAACTTCATGCATAATTAGATATTGAAGTGAAATTTCACAAATTCCTTTTGTCCAGCTTTTTGAAACAAAGCATTTCTTTAAGTAATTTAGGATATTATACCAAAAACATCTACAAACATGTATACATATATGTTCATGCTTATGTGTATCATGTATATACATATATTGCTATGATAAATTGTAGAAATTATATTTGGTTACAGTTCAACCTAAGAAATTTAGAATTCATTGACTTTTATTCATGTTTGATGACAATTTTGATTTCTTTACAAGTATGAAATGTAGCATGTTCATGGTGCATGTCTTCACTACCAGTACTCAGGAAGCAACGACAGGTGGCTTTTTGTGAGTTGGAGGCCAGCCTGGCAGTCAAGGCTACAGAGAAATCCTGACTAAAAATAACCAAAACAAAAAAGTATGAAATACATTCTAAAGAACAGTCAGAAAATCTTACAAATCAATTCAAATGAAATTATAAAGATAACATTCAAACACTATTAAGATAGCTATTTTTATCCATTAATTGGTAGGCTGGAATTAGTCTGGAAATCTTCTGTTTTCTGCATGACTTCAGGAAAGTTGTTCCAGATTCTTGACCTTAAGTGCTCTCTACTAAAGCTGAGATTAATGATACACCCCAATAAAGCAATTACACATATTAATTAACTGGCTATTCATTTTGTTGTTATTGTTGTTTTGATAAAAGGTCTCTCTATATAGCACTGGCTTTCCTGAACTCACTATATGGACCAGACAGACCTCAACCTCATAGAGATCCCCTAAATCAGCCTTGTGAGGGCTGGGATAACAGGCTTGTATCACCATAACCTGTGATTATTTTTCTTAAAATAAGCATGTCTTTATTGTTTTGAATGCTCCCCCTACACATAATCACTACTTTATAACATTTTTATTTATAAATATGGTGGTTTATCCTTTCATAAGTGTATGTAGAAGTATGGAATAAAAATTATATAAATATTAAAATTATTTGAACATGGTACTAGAAACAAATATTTTAAAAGATTATACATGATATAAATACACATGAACAGATATGTATGAATATAATCTATATGTAATATACAGTACAGTATATATTAAATCTATCCATAATATATATTATGGATACAGAAAATGTAGTACATTTACACAATGGAGTACTACACAGCTATTAAAAACAATGAATTTATGAAATTCTTAGGCAAATGGATGGATCTGGAGGATATCATCTTGAGTAAGGTAACTCAATCACAAAAGAACACACATGATATGCACTCACTGAAAAGTGAATATTAGCTCAGAAGTTCAGAGTGCCCAAGATACAATTCAGAAACCACATGAAACTCAAGAAGAGGGAAAACCAAAGTATGGATACTTTTATTATTCTTAGAAGAGGGAACAAAATACAAGTGGAAAGAGTTACAGAGACAAAGTATGGAGCAGAGACTGAAGGAATGACCATCCAGAGACCTGGGAATCCATTCCATATATAGTTACCAAACCTAGACACTATTGTGGATGCCAACAAGCGTTCGCTGACAGGATCCTGATATAGCTGTCTCCTGAGAGGTTTGGCCAGTGCCTGACATATACAGAAGGAGATGCTCACAGCTATCCATTGGACTGAGCACAGGGTTCCCAATGAAGGAGTTAGAGAAAGTACCCAAGCAGCTGAAGGGGGTTGCAGCCACATAGGCAGAACAACAATATGAATTCACCAGTACCCCCAGAGCTTCTGGGACTAAACCACCAACCAAAGAGTACACATGGTGGGACTCATGGCTCTAGCTGCATATATAGCAGAGGATTGCCTAGTCGGTCTTCAATGGGAGAAGACATTGGTCCTGTGAAGGTTCTATGCCCCAGTGTAGGGGAATGCCAGGGCCAGGAAGCAGGAGTGGATGGGTTGGTGAGCAGGAGGAGGGGGGAGGTGATGGGGGTTTTTGGAGGGCAAACCAGGAAAGGGGATAACATTTGAAATGTAAATAAAGAAAATATCTAATAAAAGAAGAATAAAAGTATTTAATATATTCAGCACCTAAATGAAGATTACTTAGAATTTTCACCATTATTCTCTTTTTAACATAATAAAGAAAAGTTAGCATCCTCTGGTACTAGTAATCACATTTTCTAAATAAAATAATCTTTGTATCCTCTCTCCTTGCCCCAGCTCTCATCAAAAGTAGTATATCAATACTAACATTAAATGATGCTAGAGAACTTTGGGAAACTTTAATGATATTTTGTTGATATAATGGTGATTTATCTTTTTGTTCTCTTTTGAATCAAATTAAAGTTAAAAACAGTCAAAGGCTGATGATAGCATATTTATCTTCAGACAGAGTTTATCATCTGCAAGAAAATATTCGTAAAGTCAAGGCTAAAGCTTTAGCATCATGGTCGGTTTATCCACAAAAGTAAGTAGATATCCATTTATATAAATCATTTGGCATAAGAGAAACAGAATATATTAATGATGGCTATCAGAGTTTCAGGTGAGTAGGACTCTATGGACTTCTCACTTTGAGATAGGAAACGCTCTCTCTGGAATTTCCTGAGATTGAGCTAATGACTCATGCAGAATGGCTTACTCTACCTTAAAATGAATTACCTTGCTCTGTTCCAGCCAGCTATAAATAATAATTTTTAAGCTGGTGCCAACCTTTTCTGGGCCACTGAAAAATATACTTGAAATTTCTCAAGATGATAAAAGTTTAAAATCTTTTTTGGAATGCTAGCATTATTTTGCAAGTAAAGTTAAATAACTTACAATAATTGCAAATGTAAATTCTTATATATATCAGGATTGGTCTGGGTTGATGTAGAAATGTTTATCATTTCATTTTGCTTAAATAATATAATGACAATCCAAAAGTTAAATGACATCTACATTCTAAATAAATTTAAAGGTACAATCACACTTGGTGTGCATCTTGTACCTGACTCAGGACACTGAGTTTCTTAGTGACTTCTAAAGCAAGCATGCGTTTGTGAGGCTTGGACTGCTTAATCATGAGAAGCTACATTTGGATCTCTGCAACCCATGTGAATCGTTGGGTATGGTGGTCCTTTCTGGAGAATAAAAAGCAGGACAAACTCTGGGCCCACTGACCAGCCAGTTTCGGCAAATGGATGAAATTTAGATTATGTCTCAGAAAAATATATTGGATTGTGACTGACCAAGAAATACAAAATCAGTCTGTGGCTCCCCTGTACACAACCACGTACACAAATACACTCAAAAAGGAAACATCATCTGTGTCACCAGTCCCCAGTTACTCTAATAAAATGTGCTGTGATCAATATCAAGTATTCAGAAAACTCTCAGTTTTTGCAGTCATGAATGTTGAATTTACATTCTAATGTGTAAATTCAGCAAATGCAGTATTTCTCTAAATAGTAATGCACACATCACTCAGAGGAATATACAAATCTAAACCCAATTCTGTTTCATTTAATGAGACAACAGCTTTGCTGGTCTTCATTCAACATTTGTTAGCTACATGATTGCAGTACCGTCATCTTCCACCAGGAACCATATCTGGAAGCACACTATCAATTGTAAGATCATCTTCATTGTCAATAAAAACCACATTCAATATTAACAACAATTATAAGATATCAGGCCTAATCCACTTAAAGCAAGTTACCCTGATAAAGTTTTATGGATACTTGCAAAAGCATGTGACTCCTGGATCAGACATAATGGCCTTATTATTACTCACTGGATGCAATAGTCATGATAGCAGCTTGAATTGTACAGTTTGCACAGCTCCACTATGGCAGTGAAAAGAGGACCAGGTAACGACTGCTTAGAGTTTTTGGCTTTATACCAGAGAAGTTATAGTAAAATCAATCAATATTTAAATCTGGGTGTGTTAAGATGCCTTGAGTTGAATGAGACAGTACATCACTATTTACAACCCTCAACCTCCAGAGAAGACGCTTGCTTTTCAAGGCTGTTTGAAGCCAGCCAATCGCTTCTGAGGAATAATTAATTTTACATTACACATAACTACAAAAACACAACTGTGACATAGGTAATTGATGCTACTTCTCACACAAAAATTTGATACAAATATAGATTTACAAGTTTTGATAGTCAGTGAACATATATGATTTTTGTAAGCTCCAAAATTTGAAAAACAACAACAACTCTACCTCATTTGTAAATTAATACCAAGCTTTGAAATTCCTAAAATCAAACAACCAAACAAAAACCCTGAAGGTCAGTGACGGCTTTGAACTTTGAAATATTAAATAAAATTTAATGTTTGGCCTGCCACTTTTGACATGTATGAGATAAGTGTGACTAAAACTGTGTTACTTGTCAAAAAATTAATGCTGCTAAATTCATGAAATATGAGTACTTTTGCTAGAGATGTTATGTATACTACAGCTTTATATGGTCATAACATATAAGAATAAGAAAATAAACTTCTTAAATCTACAGAGTTCTGAGGTTCAGGTGCATAACACTGCTCTCTGAAATGTATCTGGAAAAGAATTCTGAGAATCTGCTCTGTGTGGTTCCTCTCAGATGGTTGAAATTTTGATTTCCAATGATGCTCAAAATATTTCTAGCAGTCATACGGTTGCCATTTGGTTTTATTGAAACAGTGCAAAGAGAGATGGGTTAGTAGGATAAACAAAGAGGATTCAGAGAACTATTGATTCAAAACAGATTATTTTTACCAGCTTAGCACAAATTCATTTTGCATTTGCAAACCACGGTCAAGGAAGCTAAGCCACCACGAAAAATATACCGAGAATAACTCAGGGGGATTTAGAGCCTTGAGAACCTCAGCAAGGGAGACGAGAGGGCAGTTAAAATGCACAGATCACATTTCATTTTTCTCATCCAATTACCTTTCTCATATAAAATACGTATTTTCCAGCATTTCTCTAGAAAATAGATAGTAAAGGTGATGAGCACTTCATATCTCTAACCAAAATACCACAGAGATTCTAAAGTTAACAATGACACAATCAAGCAAAGAGTGTATTAATTAACAAGACAGCATGCTTTATAAACTGATTCAGTTTTTCATGACAAAAAATACCCCTCAGATTAATGCTGTTAGAGATGTCTTTACTAGCAGATGAATGGCAACATATCCCACTAATTGTGTTTGTGTGTGTGTGTGTGTGTGTGTGTGTGTGTGAGAGAGAGAGAGAGAGAGAGAGAGAGAGAGAAAGAGAGAGAGAGAGAGGAGGGGGGAGGGGGGACTGATGGCCTCTTTACCACATTCCTCACTCTGCAATAGTTGCTATTAATAAAGGTTTGTTGTGTGTTGGCACAGAGTAATGATGGGTTGGATCTTCCCAAATTCACAAGAGAATAGGGAGGTGGTTACTTCCCCAAATGAGGTTCTAGCCAGAGGCAGAAACTATGCAGGTTCAATATCATGACATGTGGTTACCCTGGATGAGGATACAATTTCAGACACAGAACTAAAGCACTTTCTTGGCTAATTTAAAAGTGACCCATTCTCCATGTTTATAATAATACTTGCTGGTTTTGTCTCACTTTGCCTGCTGCATTCTTACATTGAACTGAGTCCTGAGAGGACAGGCTTTCCCAAGATGATCTGTTTCTAGATCCTTTATTTCCAAGGGAGTTGTGGAAGCAAGAACAGGAAAGGGTGACCCACATTGTAGAAACCAGAGAGCTATCACATGGAAATTATAGTTTACTATTCTTGTAAATGTGAAAGGTCAATTTTTATTGTGATTACTGTTCTGTCTTGCAGTCCTGATGGTTGCACGCCCCCCACGCTTCAGTCTTGTGGTTTCCAGCATCAAAAGAGCACTTTGAAAAGAATTCCTGCCCATAAATCCCCACTGACCACTATTTACTTAAGATAGAGTACAGAATTTCCATGAAACGGCCCTGGTGTTACTGCATAAATCAGTTATTGAATGAACTATACTTTTCCTCTCAGTCTTTCTTTCAGATTAGTTATTTAAATTATATCTTAAAATAATAATGGTGCTTGCTCATGTTTATCAAGAAAGAATGTTACAAATCTTAACAAGCCCTTCAATCTTTATCTCAAAGTCACATGTAAAGAAAAAAGATGTGGAAGAAGTGGATATGTAAATTAATGCCTGAAAACAAAAAATTATTAATGTATTCAATAAGAAATGTATACATTGGAAAAAGTGCCTAAGAAGGCTAAACAATAAAGAATATGAATTTAAATAAAATTTCAATGAATCAACTGTACTTTCAATATCTGGGCAAGGAAAGTCAGTATTAAAGAGCCAGGTGCATTAAACAGAAGAATAATATGGGATATACTTTAATGTTAATTAGAACTAAGGTAAAAACACTTCATTGAAAAAAAAACCATTGTGTTTTTATTTTCTTAAATAAAAATTACTAGAGAAAATAAAGGATTTGAAAGAAAATTTCTTACTATAACATAAAGAAATATGAAAGTACATAGTCATAATGCTATATCCCTACATTGATTTTTCTGTCATTAGGCCACCATGTACTACTGTTAACTCTAGAGAATGTAGACCTCAGTGTATCTATCTCCACCATACAATCTGGGTCTATCAACATCATATATCAGACACAGACAACACCAAACATTAATTCTTTGATTCATTTTTAGTACTATAGCATCCATAACATTTGTAATGAACTTTGAAAATCTGAAGTTGCTCTTCTAGGGATGCACTTATCAATTTATGATTATATTACATATCAGGATACAGTAAGACCATGAGATCTTTGTAGTAGCTGAACAGCTGAACAATATGCATGTTTGCCAGAAACCTAATCTCAGATGTCAGAGAGAGAGAGAGAGAGAGAGAGAGAGAGAGAAAAGAAGAAGAAGAAGAAGAAGAAGAAGAAGAAGAAGAAGAAGAAGAAGAAGAAGAAGAAGAAGAAGAAGAAGAAGAAGAAGAAGAAGAGGGAGGAGGAGGAGGAGGGACGGAGGAAGAGAGAGATCTGGAGGGATGGATGGAGAAAGTGCTCTAAAACTGGTGTTGAGATGAATAATTTGGAAACCACATAAGCTCAATAGAATATTTCTGCATCATGGCATATGAATATTCTGATTCCCTCACATAATCACATGGACTCAATACGTCAACACATGGTCATTGCATTTAGTACAAAATTTAGGTAATTTGTCAGACAAGTATTATTATTACCATCCCTGTTCTGACAAAATCTAATTAATAGCAGTGTAACTCTGCTGTGATCCAGATCACAATAGCAGCCTAAGGAACAGTTTCACTTACTATATATAACTATTATATTCAACAATAATAAAAAGACATCAATTTTGGTCAGCATTCAGCACTGATTATTTTTTTTTAATAACAAACATATCATAATGAGTCCACCCATACCTCTTTTACCTTTCCAGGAATCTTGCATGCTGTTTTTTGTTTAATTCAATGTCTCCATGAGTCCAGAAAAGTACAACACTGGTCCAGCACAACTGTTAATCATTTCTGTTTTAGTGAAATGATTCAAATCTAAATTTTTCTAGTAATATCAAAGATATTATCATCCTGTTCCTGTTTTTGCTTGTAGTGTTCGTGTGTGTTGAGATTCTTCATTAGTGTGCATGTGTGCATGTATGTGTTCAGTTATGCTCATTCATGGGTACTTGTACACAGGAAGGATGGAGACAAGGGTCCACATCACTGCCTTTCTTGTATTTGCTTTCAACTTTTCTTGTTTGGCACAGGGTCTCTCACTGAACCTGAAGCTCATAAATTTTGTTAAGAGATCTGTCCAGTGAGATTCTAGAATCTGCACATTCACAGGCTAGGATTCCCGTAGTACTCTGCCACTCCAGGATTTTTCTTTGGGTCCCCTGCTTGCATAGTAGGCACCTTAGCAAAAGATTCATTTTCCCATTCCAAAGAAATATTGATGTGGAGAAGGAGGAACATTCCTCCATTGCTGGTGGGATTGCAAGTTGGTACAACCACACTGAAAATTAGTCTAGTGGTTCCTCAGAAAATTGGACAACCTGAGGACCCAGCTATACTACTCTTGGGCATATACCTAGAATATGCTCCAACATGTAATAAGGACACGTGCTCCTTGATGTTCACAGCAGCCTTATTTATAATATCCAGAAGCTGGAAAGAACCCAGATGTCCCTCAACAGAGAAATGAATACAGAAAATGTGGCACATTTAAACAATGGAATACTACTCAGCTATTAAAAATGACAAATTCATGAAATTCTTAGGCAAATGGATAGAACTAGAAAACATCATCCTGAGAGAGGTAATCCAATCACAAGAGGAAACACATGATATGTACTCACTGATAAGTGGATATTAGCCCAAAAGCTCCAAATAACCAAGATACAATTCACAGACCACCTGAAGCTCAAAAAGGATGATCAAAATGTGAGTGCTTTGGTCCATCTTAGAAAGAGGATAGAATACTCACAGGAGCAAATATGGAGATAAAGTGTAGAACAGAGACTGAAGGAAATGCCATCCAGAGACTATCCCAACTGGGGATTCACCCCATATACAGTTACCAAACACAGACACTAGTATGGATGCCAAGAAGTGCCTGCTGAAAGGGGACTGATATGGCTGTCTCCTGAGAGGCCCTGCCAGAGTCTTACAAATACTGAGATGGATGTCCACAGCCAACCATTGAACTGATCGTGGATCCCCAGTAGAGGAGTTAGAGAAAGGACTGAAGGAGTTAAAGGGGTTTGCCTAAATCCTAGGCATTTTATCATGGTAATTCACACCAAACCTTACTTGTAAATCTCTACTTGTTCTTGTATTTTGATTGGAATCTGATTTTTCCACCCATCTACAAATTCAATCTAGTAGGGCTCAGCATCTTTAAATAGTCTCATGACTGATTTTTATTATGCCTCCTGTGTTTAGCATGTAGTTTCCAATGGCAGACGTCTAGTTGCTATTGATAAGCAGATATACCCGGGTTGGGAACTACTATGCCCTTTGTTCCTCAACCCACCTTCTTTCAGCAGTGTCTATGTTATTAACTGAGAGAGCCATTTTTTACCAGTGAATTCAAGTCTACATTTTATGCAGGGGTTGACAATCAGATTGCCTTTTGATAACACCTGCTTAGACATGGATGTTGGAAACACACGGGATGAATTTCTTTTAAATGTTAATATTTAAAATAGACAAAAGCTTTAGGTATAACTTTATGTTTCAGATATCCTGAAATATTGATAAGGCATAAAATAGAGTACATATGTTATAATTAAATTATAGTAATCTATTTACTAACAAAGTTGAACTGTTTTTATGGTTTGTTCAGATTTGAAGTTTTCCTACCAATTTATTGGATACTTTGTTATCCAGTTTACCTAAGGAAGAAATGACCTTTTGTAAAAGTGATTTACCTAATGATGAATGATAAATCCATTATAGCATTGCATTATTGTGTTTGACTCCGTAGTGTCTAGGATACTGCAAGTTACATAGTTAATTCTTCATATCTATCTGAAAAATCACAGGAAGGATAGAAAAACTAGTAACAAAATGTAAAAGAAAAATAAAAAAGAAAAACCAAATATAATGTGTAAAAAGAAAACAAAGGGAATTTAATGATGGTGACCTTGGGACAAATTATCATTCAAGAGGAACCAATATGAATTAACGTATTTAACTCTACCTGTACAAATCATTTGCCATGTAATATAGGTATGTATGATACAATGTTGCATTTTGTTAATTATTGTCTTCACACATAACCCATCAAAGAAATTATTGTTATCATTACCTACTTTCTTTATGTAAAATTATGTTTCCATAATTGAACAATTTCACTTACTCTTCCAGCGATTAGATCCGCAGTGAAAGAATGGTGTTCACAAGAATATAAGAGAAGAGATCACAAAGTAGTAAATTACTTAAGAAATTACTAAAATAAGTTAGCAGATTAATGCTTACCAGGATATCTTTTCCAGCCCATTTGCATTCATCTCTCCTGGTATAAGATACTGGCCACACAATCTAAGGACACAGAAGAATCATATTTTTATGTCATTAAGTTTGCCAAGAGATTTGGTACTATATAATCTTTTGTATTTATTAGGCACAGCTTAGGGAAATAAATACCATATTCAGGAATCTTTCAAATTTGACTGTCTTTTAACAATAGATAATACATTTCTATATATTAAGGTCATGCATTCTCCCTCTATATAATATGTTTTGCAATATATGAAATTAGAGTTGGAAATCTATTAAGGGATTCATAGGTCTGAGTGGTTCAGTGAGGGAGGAATTGCTGAATCAAACTCTAGCATCGCAATAAAGGGTGAGAACTAACATGTTTGGAAACTACAGCTCATGAAGTAATCTCTTTCTTGTTTGCCTTCTTTCTCTCTCCATATGAAAATAAGAAATATTTAAAAGTAACATGTTTTGAGATGATGAAAGTGGAAACAAAGAAAAAATATAGTTCTGAAAAACTGCTTCTTTGACTGGGCATGGTGTTTATTAGCTATAATCCCAGTACTTGGGAAGCTGAAAGACTTCCAAGGACTTTCATTTATTATGAATCCAGTCAAAAGTAGAAAAACCACACTGCTACTGATGGTGGCTTAGACAGCTGAATACATTTTATCTATAATAGGAATATAAATACTCTCATCCAAATTTTAGTTTAATAGCTTCCAAGTACCAAGTCTCAAAAATTTTCCATGGGTTTTAATTTTAATAGGTCTTTTCTCCACTGGACAAAAGAACGTACTACTACTTCAAAAGTTTTCTCTTCAAGTTATATTTGTTAATATCTAGGGGGAAATGCCATACATTAAATAAAAATCCAGAGTCAGTGGCAGTTTATTATTTATGTGTGCTAGAAAGCTTTTAGCCTCAGGATGATTGATTGCCATTCATTTGAAGCCTCAAGATAATTCACTGTAAATGGTCACGAGCTCAAGTAAAAATTGAGATTTCAACTCAGGGAATTGAAAGCCCGAGTGCAGCATACTTATAAACAAGAATTTAGGAATCACTGAAACAACATATGATTCCTTGAGAAATGCATTTCAAGTTCATTTAACAAATATAATGTTTAAGAATAGAACAGGTAACTCATCAGTTTTTATTATGAAGTTCTTAATGTGTTCTCGTCTAGGTGATTTTCTGCACATATGTGTTTGTGGGTCTAAATTAAAACTGAGATAAAACCTGTTTCACATGATGTAGTCACATATTGAAGACATTCAGAAATAGTTCATTGATCATGTTTATGAATGAACATCACTCTGAACCTTGACATTCTAGAGGAGAATCCCATGGCCATCTGTCTTCAGGTTGGCAATTGAGGTCAGTGAGTTTTATCTTTTAAATTTGAAGTTCACAGTGGTTGAGGATAAGATATAATGTTTCTCTGTCCAACCATAAACTAAGATTTATTGAATGCCATAGTGAACTTCTAGCTAAGTTGTGCTAAATTTAAAACATTTTATTCATATATATATATATATATATATATGTATGTGTGTGTGTATATATATATATATATATTAGAACAAATAGATTTTAGAAGACATATTTTTTCATTTTTCTAGTTCTTAACTGTTTTTTGCTAAGCAATTAGTTATATTTTGTGTTTTTCACTTGTCAAATATTAGTTATTTTATAATCTTATTACATTTTATTTTTTTCTTTACTCAAAAACTAGTTAACTACAAATGTTTCTGACTCCATTTACACGTGAAAATGTAAAGGTGTGTATGCAGAAGTATAGACCCTAGAAGCTAATGTTGGGTATATTTCTTAATTGCTTTTTGTTTTATTTTTACTCTAACGTTAGTGAACCATGAGCTCATAGATTTGCCTAAACTGGCTGACCAGCAGGTTGCTTGTTCTCCTTGTTTCAACTTTCCAAGAGCTACGATTACAGGACTATTCTATGATCCTGGCACTTTAAGTGGATGCTGTAAATAGAACACAGGTTGTCATGCTTGCCCATAAAGCACTTTGATCTATCTCACTTAAAAATTCTATGTTTTTGATGTGCTTATTTGGTTATTTTAAAATTCAGACACAATTTGTTTCATGGCAAAGTTTATAACGTATCTAAAAGAAAGTATTAAATATAAACTTTACATGATTAGAGGTAGTATGTGGGCATATCTCTATCATCTCTCTACCTACATACATATAAAGTTTACAAAACAACAAAAGTTATCCTCATAACTTTGACAAATATGATAGCCTAAAGTTAAAATAGCAAATGTTCTAAGTTTCTACATCACTTATTAAAGAATGGTTTCTTTGTATAAGATATCAACACAAAATTTCTTATTTTTTGACCATTTAAAAATTGAATGTGAGAGGTGGAAGGAGAGGGACCGGGGGGGGGGGAGAAAGAGAAAGTAGCGAGAGAAAATATGTGTGGCATTATCAGGAACTCGAGGAGTTGTGTGAGAGGTACCAAGGGTCAGGAAATAAAATAAAAATATGTAGGGTGGGTGATGAACAGGAAATAGCCACTGAAATGTCCCAGACATCAGGGATACACGAAGCTTCCAGGAACCAATGGGGATGACTTTAGTGGAAATGTGCAGAGAAGGGGAAGACAGAACCTGTTGAGACTACCTCCAGTAGATAAAAGCACAGCCCCTGCTCAAAGGATGGGGTTACCCCCCCATTTCAAAGTTTTTAACCCAGAATTGTTCTTGTCCAAAGGATGCATAGGGAAAAAAATGGAACAGAGACTGAAGAAAGGGCCAACCATGGACTACCATGGAGAGCCACCATGTCTGCAGACACCAAACCCAATACTGTTACTGTGGTCAAGAGGCCCTTGCTGACAGGAACCTAGTGTGGTGGTTTCTGAGGAGGTCTGGTCAGTAACTGACCAATGCAGAAGTGGATGCTGGGAGCCAACCATCAGACTGAGCTCAGAGAGCCTGGTGGGGGAGCTGGTGGAAACACTGGAAGAGCTGAGAGGGATTGCATCTCCTTTGGAAGAACAAAATAGGATGACATGATCACCCAGTTCTCCTAGAGTCTAGACCCCCAACCCAGGAGTGTACCTGGAAGGATCCATGACTGCAGATTCATATGTAGCAGAGGATGGCCTTGCTTGACAGCAACAGGAGGGGATGCCCTTGATGCCTCAGGATAGGGGGATGCTGGAGCAGTAGGACAGGAGAGTGTGGGTGGGTGGTAGAGCACTCTCATACAGGCAAAGGGGAGGGGGAACATTGGTTGTGGGATGGGGGATTAGTGGATGGGGGTAATCGAGAAGTGGTATATCATTTGAGATGTAAATGACTGGAATGATTAATAATAAAAAAGTCTTCGAAAGACACATTTCATCATTATATGGTCACCACCTGTGGACATTTGGAAATGACCCTTTTAAAAAATCAGATTAAACATACTCAGGTTATGATTTAGTGTCTCATTTTTACTATAAAATATACCACATTTGAACTGCAATGTTTTGTTAATATGCATCTTAATTCAAGCTTATATATGTAAATAAACTTTTATGTTTAGGTAATAATAATGATAAAGAAACAGATTTAAACTTATGTCTCCAAGCAGTGCATACACTTTTAAGAAGTTGTCAACCAATGTGTTCTCAATAAATATTCCGCACACCACATTAGTGCCTTCAGTGCTAAGAAAAACAAAGCCAAAACCAGAGATACCAATAAACATGCTAGCTGAAGCACACTCTGGGGTTCTCATGCAAGCTGCTCTAGAAAGATTTGCTTCCTTAGGAAATTAAGGCTGGAAAACTAAGAAAATTTGCTTGGCTTATGGTATAGCATGCAGACGAAGCAAAAACAGTTCTGTCTGCTTTAAAAATATATGTTTGCTTTAAACATAGATTCATAGAGTGAAGTGAACAAGAAATCTAAAGGGATATTATGAGAAATATCAACCTTCTGACATCCAAGATAACCAATTTTGCAAGAATATGGATACCCTGAAATTTGATTTAACATGAGGATTTGCAAATTTATTATTTAAAATGAATGCTTAAAAATATTGTAGGCATTATGAGCCATATTTCTCATTACCCATCTCTGTCATAACATGTAATACAGAGGCATATATAAATGAATGAGAATATCTATATTCAAATAGAACTATGTTCAAATACAAGAAGGTCATCAGATGATTGCTTAATGAACCTTTAACTAGATGACAAATGGAGAGATGGACAACTTACACAAATATATGTACATGGAAATATATAGTTCATAAACTCAGTTATGATGTATTCTTTCAACATTTCAGATTGTATGTTATTTTCTGTATAAAACTTTATTTCCTAAATACTTATGGAATGATAAGCTAGTTTTTTTTGTTATTGTTGTTTTTGTTTTTTAAATGAGCATCAACAATGTCATGATTTTTTTCATCCTTGTTGTTAATATGGCTTACCTATATCTACTGGCATGTTGTTATCATTCATTTTGTATATGTCTGAAAAAATCATTTTGAAATAATTTTGCATGTTGTCCTGTTATTAAGTAGCTATAAAATACCATAAAAACTTCAGTGTTTAAAAATAGAGTACATATATTAGAATATGGATACCTTTTGAAAATCTTTAATATTCACCAAGTTGAATGAAAATATATGATCTTTTGCTCCAACATATAGTCTACTCCGTTCTTCATCCAGAAGGAAGGTGTGGTAACTGGAGCTGTTAGTCAAGCCATTGAAAGTGATCACATTGTTGGATTCCAACATTTCTGAAAGGCAATCAAACATGAGAATGTTTATTAATATGAGGTCCTTTATAAACAGATACTACTGGTACATGATACTCTGATGTTCTGCTGTCAGTGGCAGGCAGTTCTTATACTTCATGCTACTAAATTCATAGAAATCAACTTTCTTTATGATTCTTCAACATTAGATCAATACTAAACACTTTGTTCATCATATTCCCAAGAAGTATATGCCTAAAGACTAAAAGGAAAGAAATAATTTGTGATAGAAATGGAGTCTATTGAACTATCTCCATATGTTCATGGACTAGTGACCTGGACCAGGAGGTCATTCTTCAGTGACAGTTTCCTCAAAAGAAGGACCAGATCAGGAGATAAAGACCATAGATAAGTTACTGATCAATTGGGAGATCATGCACAAGATATGTCTTATTCCAAGATGCTTTATTATTGAGTACAGCATTGTAGTACACTCGTCAGGGGAAAAGAGACATACAAAGTAGAAAATAACATACAATTGGACAAAGTCACCAAGAACCTAACCAAGCAATGTACAATGGGGACACAGTATATCCCAAGTAAGTTACAAATTGAGTGCTGAAAGCCTTGAGGTTGGTACCACAGCCCTTCAAGTTAAGAGTCTAGTCATGTTCTCAGGATCTAGAAAACCCTGGCTCTCCTTAAGCCATTGTTCTAGGCCATGGCTTGCCTCAATAAGCAAGTACCTAGTTGTAGACAAGGAACTAAGTTCCATCTCCATATGTCAGAGCCTCAGGGAAAGTCCTGGATTAGCTTGCCACTCAACAGAGTAGAATCGTGTGTACATGCTTCAGTAATGGTATGATGACTTAAGTGGTTTTGTTTGTTCCAAGCCATTAGCTACAAGGACACTATGGTGTCAACAAGTTAGTGGGACTGTGGAGTATGTATCACTTAACTCCCTAGGTTCTTTAAATTGTTCTACTGGGACATTTCAATGTCTTTTGACCAACTAATTTTCTATATTATATAAACACTATGATAATTAGGAGCTAAAACATAGAGAGATATCAAAGCATTTATTAAATGTATTCCTTTTTATATATGTCTTGATTGCACTTTTTCTTTCTTGCAGCATCTTCATGTGATAAAAATAATGCAGTGTTTCAAACTGCACCCTTAATTTTGTCCCAAGTTCTTTAGTATATACTTAAAGCAGTTAGTAATAAATTTTGATGTGAATCTACAAAACATAGATTTTTTCCAAAGAGAAAAACAGCAATGCAAATATTGTCTCTTCTTAACCCCTAACTTATAGGAAAAATAAACAAAACCTTGGCTTGTTAGAGATTGCCTTTCTTTATATCTCTACCATTTAAAAAATAACAAATATGAGTTCAACTGGGGAATATAGATCAAACATTTTAGTATTTAGGTCAGGCTAGAGACATTTTCATTCCTGATATCCTATTGTACCTTCCACTGTCCTTGGGAATGCATGGATACATGGTCTACATTCATGTAGTCTTTGTCTTTTAATGTCATTATTTGTGACTCCTTCAACTACATGTTTTGTTAAAAATGGTACCTACTCTTACAATCTATCTCACTGTTCTTTCTAAGTTTCAAAACTATAACATACCCTAATTCCAGAGAGTCCAAATTATAGGTACCCAAGCAAAATTAAATCATAAACTCTAAAAAAGGCAGTGGTGGAACACAACTTTACTCTCAGTGCTTTGGAGGCAAAGGCAGGTAGAACTCTAGTTTGAGGCCAGCCTAATCTACAGAGTGAGTTCCAGAAGAGCTAAGGCTACACAGAGAAACCATGTCTTGAAAAACCAAAATGAAACAAACAAGTGTATCATCTCAGCTAAAATAAATTAAAAAAAAAACAAACAATAAGCAATGCAAGGACCATCTAAACATGAATTTTAATTACAAACACATAGGAGGTACATGAGAGAGGTTGAAGTATAAAGTATAAAAAATTAAGGAAAAAGAACTGTTACTTTTTGAGATCCCTGTTATAGGAGAAGGAACATCAGCAAAGTTCCTGTGTATTAGGAAGGCACACTAAAACCAACTCTTCACACCTTGAACCTCAGTAATATTGAAAATGAGAGTAATAATATGTCTCCCAAGAGTTATAATGAAGAAGAAAATAGAACAGTAGTTTACATAGTATATACTCAATTAAAGATTATCTGTAGAATGAAAAAATAAATATAAGTATCTCTGATCTTAAAAATTAGGGTCTATAACTGTGGTGGTGACTTTAGCCAAAAAAACCAACAAAGGGGAGAGAGAACTGTAGAGAACCTCCAGTAGATAGGCATGGTAGGGATGGGGTCACCCATCAATCTAAAAACTTTTAACCCGCAAATGTTCCTGTACAAAGAAAAGTCAGGGACAAAAAATGGAGCAAAGGCTGAAAAAAGGCTATACAGAGACTGACCCACCTAGGGATCCATCCCATCTGCACAAACCAAACTTAGGCACTATTGCTGGCTGTTGTCTGAGAGGTTCTACCAGCACCGGACAAATACAGATGTAGATACTCATAGCCAACCATTGAATTGAGCCTGGGGACACAATGGAAGAGCTAGGGAAAGGACTGAAGGAGCTTAAGGGGATTGCAACTCCAAAAGAAGAACAATATTAACTAGACCAGCCAGATTTCCCAGGGACAAAGTGACCAACCAAAGAGTACACATGGAGGGATCCATAGCTCCAGATACATATGTAGCAGGAAATAACCTTATCTGACATCAGTGACAGTGGAGGCCCTTGATCCCGTGGAGGAGGCTTGATGCTCCAGCATAGAGGGATGCTAGAGCAGTGAGGTGGGAGTGAGTGGCTGAGTAGAGGAGCACCCTTATAGAGGCAAAGGGGAGGGGGTAAGAGGGGAGATAGGATGGGAGGTTTGTGTGGGGGGTAACAGGGAAGGGGGATATAATTTGAAATGTAAATGAATAAAATGATTAATAAAAGAGAATTAAGGTCCATATGGAATATACTTTCAATAATATACTTATATCTGTCTTACTAAGCATTCTGTATTAGACACTTTATCACTGTGACAGATGCATGCGCAAAACATGGTTAGGGAGGATATGTGTGGACTAACAGTTTCACGGTTTGTAATTTGTGTTCTAATGGTTTCATTGCTTTTAAGACCATAGCAAGGAAGAGTCATCATGGACGGAGGGCAGAGGAATGAAAAGCTGTTCACCTCAGGGTAGCCAGGAAGCCAAGGGCATCACACAGGAGCAGTGACAAGACATATCTTTTAAAGGTATTCCCTCGATGAGGTCTTTCCTACATCTAGGCCCTGCCTCCCATTTCCCAACCCATATGTAATGCCTTGACATTATGAGCCCATTAATAAATTAATGTTCTGATGAAGTCCATGCCTGTACTTCTCAATCTGTGGCTTGACCTCCTGGAGACTAACGCTTCAACATAAGATGTTTTGCGGATACCATATTCAAACTATGTCAGGTACTAATATTAACTATATGGACTTTGTATATTCTTCACTTTAAGAACAATGAAGTATTTTGTTATCTTCTATATCACCAAATCTGAGTAATAAAAATGACTTTGTACACTTTAATTTTAAACAGTGAAGGGATCCTTCCAACTGAAAACTATGTTACGAACTGAATATAAGTTTGGCAAGAATTGTGCATTTCTACATATAGACAGTTACAGTTTTGGTAGCTTATATGTGAAATCACCCTGGAAACAAACTACACATTTAAAAATGGACCTGTGAATTCAGTTCATTAAAAAAGAATATTTTCCTTAGTAGAAGTTCTTTTCCATTGTTCTAAAATGTACTTCTTTTTGTATCAATCCATTTTCCCTAAATTTGCAATAATAAAAGCCTTTGCCAAATATATGCAAATTAGAAAAGAATCTTTTTGTGACCCTTATGAAGTGGTCAACATGAACTTTCTACACTACTTCCTGAGTTCAAACACCTTTCTTCCACTCAATCTCATTCTCAATATTGTCTTTTCTTTATTTAAATATATGATTGTGATTTTCTTAGATGTCAACACACTATGTACAATCAATGGTAAGTATTTTCAACTCTGAATTTCCTTCTGCAAAATCCAGGCTATTCCTTCTTCATTTCTATTAGACTTTACAGTGACATAAACTGGTATTGGTGCCAAGACAAATTTTCTGTAATGTGAGATGCTGTTTAACATCCCTCTACCTTTTCACATCTTCCTGGTGCTCACAATTTATCAAAGAGCAACTGATGGCATTAAAAAAAAAAAACATGTATTTCTAGGGTGTTAGTATGACCACAACACATCTTTGTAGACTACAGCTTTTGTAGTGGAATTAATTATTAGGGCTATAACTCAGTATCACTGTGAGACATCGCTTACCCTACTTCATGATGTGCTGGCTATATTGAGAAGCAATCGAAAGATTATAGAAAAGATTTCTTTTCATATATTTGACAAGCAAGTTTAAACAAGTACTTCATTTTCCATATTTTCAGCAAATGATACAGACTCAATGATTTGTTAAATATTATAGTGGAGAATGCACTGATGTAACTCCATAGAGTCTGTACCCAGTGAGCAGTGCTATCAACATTGTGAACCAGGACAATGTAAACAACAGGAATAAAGATATAGTGGACTATATCTTGGCAGAAAAATCAATTTATATCATTTTAAGCAGCATTGTGACTGGTTATGGATAAAATACATTCTCTTTTAAAGTTTTAAAAGTAGTGTTTGAAATCCCAAAATTGTAGATTAACTTGTGCAGACCAAACTGAGAGACTACACTCTGTCTGCAATTAGAATGTACCTCAGATCCCCATGGCAGAAGAACCCTGGGTTATTTAGTCCACCTGTTTTCTATTTATAAATGCTCCAATTTTCTTTCCCACACCTTTACCTGTCACAAATTTTCTTGTGATTCATTTAGAAAAGAAAAAAAAAAACGTTAACAGAATATAATCATAAAACATAATCACTACCAGCCATTACTCAAGATACTGAAACACAATTTTATAAACTACCATTCCTCAACGTTTTCACCACATGTCATATGAAATGGGTAATTTATCTTAAACTTCTACATGATGATTCACCTCTTTGTAATAAAATATATAGTTCCTGTGGCATTCTAGGTATATATAGAATAAACACAGATTTATACCCATAATTATGCCCACATTTCAATGACTGAGTCAAATTCTGAGAAAGGTAGTAAAGTGAATATTCATCCAAACATTCAAGACTGGCCGGAACTAGCTTCCTTAGCAGGATGCAGAAGCTGTCTTTGCTGCTCTTTCACATTTGTCATTCTTTTTTCACGCATTTCTAACAAATTCATTCTTTCCTCCTCCCTCCCTCCCTCCCTTCCTCCCTCCTCCCTACCTCCCTCCAATCCCATATCTCCCTCCTCAAAGTTTTATAGCAGAAAGAATACAAGGACCCCCCAGGTTGCTAGACTCAAATGAATTGCTTGTATTCATTGATGGTTTCGGGCTCATGGATTTTTTTTCCTCATGACTTAAACTTTGTCCTTTTCTTACAACAAACATGTCTTTTAAAGATCATCAAAGGCTGGGCCTATAAGATGCCAAAACATTTTGACTAAATGATGAGCACTTCTAGATATTTGTAAACATTGTGAAGATCAGTGAGGTTAAACAAGGTCACAGTCTACATTTCAGAGTTACGCAGATACCCCTCTCCTCTTCTTTCTCCTCCTCACTTTGTCTTTCAACTTTTTGTTCTGCCCCTTGTGAAAACAAAACCAAGTGTTAGTGTCTAGTACTATCAGTCGCTTTGTTTTCACGTCAGGCTTTTATGTTATTAAGTATTAGATTTTAAAAGTTTCCAGCACACAGATCCTTTCCTCAGAGTCTTGGTGGTCAACATTGCTGAAATATAAACTTTGTGGAACAAAAACATTTCTGTCACTGAATTTTTTCATTGCATAAGTTGATCCAATATACATCCTTTTATTTTGTAGGTGATTCTAAGCGTATATTCTCAATTTATAAATTTGGAAAGTATTACTAGAATATATTTCAAAACTCTATCTTCTAATTTTAATAGTAACAAGGATCAAAACACGCATATTTACATAATATAATCAGAAGCAAATTTACTTGACTAAGGTACATGACATCTGGAAACAGCAATCTAAACTTCTTTGCCTAATATAATTTGCTTCGACTCCCTTCATCTTTCTTTATTCCACTGAAAGTATATCAAAACCCTTCTCTGCCAGTTGATATATATATATATATATATATATATATATATATATATATATATATATATGAGACAAGAAAAATCATCTTTAAAAAGAAAGAAAAAAAGAAAAGCCTTAGATTGGTCCCCTAAGAAAGGTCCTAGCTGTTCTCAGTTGAGCTTTGAGTAAAGGGTCATTTCTAAAATGGAAATGGCAGCTGTGATTCTGGATCCCAGTATGGTATGTAAGCAGCAAGCATCTCAAACCTCAGTGCAGGAGATGAATGTTACGATGCCCAAGTCCTTTTAAGGCATTAAGAAATGAAGCATTAGTGGTAAGATACTTTGAAATTCATCATCATTATTATTTATTATTATTTTTACTATTATTACTATAATATCAATGCCTTAATCTGTAGATTAGGCTGGACTGGAACTCACAGTCCATCTTTCTCTCACTCAGAGATTCCAGGTATGGAAGTCCTGTGTTCCTGCATATTTCTACTAATTCCAATGTTACTTAATTATTCACTTCTCTCTATATAAGTCGTTATCATAATTCAGTGAAAATATATGCAGTTGTTTGTAGTTGTAACACATTGGCCAAGTAGTATGTAAAATATGCTGAACAGCAGAATCTTGATAAAAATGCAGAAAGATATCCTTTGGGAACATAGAAAATAATAATAATAATAATAATAATAATAATAATAATAATAATAATAATAATAAAACCATACCAAGGGTTAAGGAATAGAGAGGAGAGAAAATAATGCTAAAGGAAGAAATAGTCCTCAGAAAATAAGCTAGTCAATTAAACCTGACTTCAAAAGCAGGACCATAATAGAAGATGAATGATGAAATACTGTAAATATAGGACATGGATAAAGACCATATGATATAGGAAGAGAAAGACAGTAACTGTGCCTAGTAGACCAAAGTGGCTAAAAGAAGTATTAGTTCATACCTAACAATCCTGTAAGTCAGAATTCTCATTTCTTTTTTACCCAGTGAAGGACTCATTTCAGCTAGCCTGATAAGAATATTCCAGATCATACAATAAGTATGAAAGAGAATGACGATGTCTACCTCCACCTGACATGAGAGGTCTGGCTCTCTCTATTTTCCTTTACTGTCTTTAAAAAGATTGCATTTTGGAGGATATTAAAAGCTAATGAGTGCGTTGTTTGGTTTCTTCTTTCTATCACATCACTTACTTTAGTTAACAGCCTCTTAAATATTTATATTACTGTATCTACCCCATGCTTGGTCTTTTTACAAAGAAGAAACTCTGTGGTAAATTTTATCTACAACTATGAATTTTACCATGAGCAGTATTTTGATGTGCCTCAAATGTATACCTTGGATGGCAGATTACCCTCCCAAGGCCAAACAAAGGCTTACTTGAAACCTCTGTTTAGATGTTGCACAAACATCTTAGACTCTGGATGATTTAAACAGAACTCACCCCTTTTGTTCTTTCTATTACCAACTTCACAAACATTCTGCATGTTTTAAGGCAGTTGCAATGATCACTCATCCAGAGATCCACGCAAGCCAGAGCCCCTTCATCATCCCCAGATGCAATCTTTCACTACAGTTTTACTTAACACAGTAATTTGTCCTGTGTTTGCTCTTGCTTACAAATCTATTGCCAGTGTCTTAGTTTAACTCCCCATAACATTTTCCTTGAATAATTGTAGCTTTCTTCTAACTGAACTTCCTCTCTAGGTTTACACAGCAAATGCAATGACCCCAGAGGACTCTTTCCACAAAAGACATATACTTTATACTGGCAAGAGATGACTAAGATAACAACATGTTTAATCTGTCTTCTTCCATGCATCTCAGGGGAAGGAGGAAGTATGCACAGAAAGACAAGGATAAGGAAAATGTACATAAAAGGTGAAAAAGCACCTGAACAAAATATTAAGAATATGAAATATAAGGATACTTGAAATATTTTGACATAAAACTTGAAATCCTAATACAAAACTCCATATATTTTAGATCATATAGAATAATTAAACAAAATGGTAATCATATACTTTTCATCCACAAACTATTTTACTGTAGAAAAAAATCTTATAAAATATCTATGCCTATAACATTATTGATAAAATATCCATAGACCAAATATGTGGAGTTAAAGCTAGAGAGGCAGACACAGAATTAGGTCAGAAGTCATCCTAATTATACACACAGTACCAACATATGCACACACACTGTATTCATTGTGTTACTTTTTCTGTTAATTAATAAACAAGTGAAGACAGAGTGATGCCAATACTATTTCACAGTATATCTAATGTGTTTCATGAGAAAGACTTCCATTGCCAAAGTATGAGGGGAAAAGTCTGTAGAACAGGGACTTCCTAGAAAGACTTTCAAAAAGTTATTAAAGATTAAAGAGTATATGTAAAAGTCAAAATAACACCCAGGATGGAAAATCCACCTTTTTACCAGCTCATGCTCTCAGTCAGATGGAAGGAATGTGCTCACTGAAGTGTGACCCAGCAGCATAGGAAGGAAGAGTGACTGGGGAAGGAAACAGGATGAGCCCTGCTTGCCAAATTCCTAAAACAATGAAATGTGCAACCAAATTTTATTTAAATTAATGCAGTTGCTAATGAGGACTAAACAGATGTTTAATCCTTTCTCCTTCTTTCAGTCGAAGGAATGAAAGATAAATATGTATATACAATATAAAAATAGTGTTAAATATGCAGACTTGAAAGATATCTTTCTGCAAAATCTCATCTACACAAGGAATAACTAGTGATAAATAAAAAACAACAACAGAGGAGGAATGAGGAGGAGGAGGAGAAGGAAGAGGAAGAAGAGAAAGAGGAGGAGAAGGAGGAAGAGAAGCACAAGTAGTAGAAGTAGGAGGAGGAGTAGCAAGAGGAGGAGGAGATGATGACATCTGAGATCCATGGAGAGAAAGCAAGTCTTGCACAAAAGGGAGAAAAGAGGACAGACTGTCTTAGAATAAGATCATTTTCCTGAAAACAAAGAAGAAATTAGTACACTTAAATAAATGTAAGCATTGATGGCTTAATCACTTTGTACCCAGTCCCAGTGACTTGTCTCATCATATATTTCTAAATAGTTAAAAGCAAGGAAATAAAGCCTACTTCTGGACACCAAGGTAACAGGAAATAACAGCAGCTCTCACCCATTTGTTCCCTTTGTGTCTGTCTGTCTGTCTGTCTGTCTGTCTGTCTGTCTGTCTGCCTGTCTGTCTGTCTGTCTGTCTGTTTCAGGATGAAATTTTTTTCTGTATAGTCCTGGCTGTCCTGGAACTTACTCTCTAGGTCAGGCTAACCTTAAACTCATAGAACTGCCTGCCTTTGCCACCACACCTGGAATAGAATAGCAACTTTTTTTTTAATTAGATATTTTCTTAATTTACATTTCAAATGCTATTCCGAAAGTCCCCTCCCCCTTCCCCCTCCCTGCTCCCATGCCCACCCACTTCCACTTCTTGGCCCTGGCGTTCCCCTGTATTGGGGCATATAAAGATTGCAGTACCAAGGGGCCTCTTCTCCAAATGATGGCTGACCAGGCCATCTTCTGTTACACATGATGCTAGAGACTCGAGATCTGGGGGTTCTGTTTAGTTCATATTGTTGTTCCTCTTCTAGGGTTTCAGACCCCTTCAGTTCCTGGTGTTCTATCTCTACTTCTCCAATGTGGGCCCCGTGCTCCCTCTTATGGATGACTGTGAGCATCCACTTCTGTGGGAGTCAGCTATATCAGGGTCCCTTTTAAACAGTCAACTTTATTCGTATAAATGCAAACCCCAAAACACAGAAATCATATTACTTGCCCAAAATTTTGCCTACAGAGTTTCATTATCTGTGAAATCCAGGTTACGTAAATTCTTTACATCCAAGTTTTTTGTTTGTTTTATTCATTCATCAATACTGCACATGTATATTGACATTTAAAATATGCAAGAATATTTATGAACATGAGATTATTTCAAATTCACTCAGTAGTTGGAATACTCTTTACTAAGTGCTCTGTCTTTTCCACCATTACCCAGATAGAGTAAAATCAATTTCCAAAAATCATTCTAGCTCCTCACCTGAGTGGTTTGACTCAACAGCCCAGGGTAGCATCTCCCACAGTATAACCAAATGCTCTAACGTATGAAGTTAATTCACTGCTTTATCTCCAATGCTAGGGTTAAAATAAGCTGTTTTCCATAATTTTGAAGGTCTTCTCTTCTTGGGGCATAGAATTAAATAAATGAAGTACATGCCTCAATAAGTATTACTTGGAGCATATTTTCCTTTTTGAAATGCAACAAATAAATAACTGTAATAATAATAGATGGAACAAAGCAAATACGACTATGTTCTGCATCAAACTACAAGCTGGTTTTCCATATTAGTTAGATGTTGACTTCAAAGGTCATATTCACAATTTAAAAAGCCTTAATTGCTTACAAACGATGGCTATTTTTTAATGTAATAATTATTTAGCCCAAGGTTTTGAGAATTCTCTCCTGCTAGTGAGACTGGGCATCAATGTACAACAGTGAAAACACGCCTGCCTCTTTATTGTTTCCTACAACTTTAATATACTCTTCAAGTCATCAGCATATAAATTAACCAGAGCTTAATTTTGAAAAAGTAATTACTTTTATTAAAACAAAACAAATCACAGTGCCGACACCGCGCTCCTTTGCTTCAGTGCCGACAGAAGTTATTGCATCTAATTTTCCCTTGCTACCATGTTTTATGGCTGTTCTTATGCCTCTCCACAATTCCAGTGGCCATTTTCCTCTTCTGCAAACCTGCGTTGTTCCTTCCTGCTTCTGGCTTATTTTTCCCATTCTTGTGATTCAGGGGAAAATTAGAAGCCATCTCTCTCTCCCATGACAGGCTTATAACTTATCATGTATTGATTACTTTCTTTTTTTTTTTTTTTTCTGATCTCCATCATGCTTAAATTAAAGCACAGAGTAAGAATGAGTTGTGTCTAGTCAGTAAGCTACTTGAATATTGAGGAACATGCATTAAAAATAGAGGTTGTCACAGTACCATAAAATCAAATCAGGAGTACAAGAAGTAGCTAATTAAATAATTATGGAATTTGAGATCTGGATCTTTAACTGCATTAAGTCTGACTATTTAGAGAGAGAGCATAACTGTTTCTGCCTCAAAGAACTTCAGAAGTCAAGAATAATCATGTCTCTACTGTCTCTAAGTTCAAAGTTCTTGTGAACAAATTTGGAGAGACATTTTAGAAAATAATCTATTTTTGATATCATATCTTTGCTATTGATTAGTTTTGGGCATGTGAATACTGATAAAAATTAAAAACTTTAAAATATTTTAAACATTTCAAAATAAGTAATATACCATTAATTTTTATTTATGATTAAAAAAATAAAACATTTTAAATGGAGTATTTCATAAGCTAACTAAATATTTTTATGTTGACAATGTGGTTGATGAAACTATGCACTGCTACTAGTCGCTTATTTTCTGTGGGAGACAGTGGTCTTTCTCTGAGAATTAAAATTAGAGTCTATGGTGAAAATTCACATTTCTGTATATATGTGTGTGTCCTTGTATGCATGATTGCATATGCAAATGATTGCATATGTGTGGAGGGAAGTTATCAAAAAATATCAAAATCTTGCTCTCTGTTCTCAATCTTTATCACCTTTTTAATGTCTAGTCTCTGTTACTGTATCACAAGTGTGTTGAGTTCTAGTGCTCAGGGATTGTGTGTCATCAGCAGCAAAGAGTGTGTCTGCCTGCTTCATGAAGTGGAAAATTTAATTTGTCAGATATTCCTGACCAATAATTTACATGCAACACAGCATCTGTTTCAGTGTGTCTTCAAATAACTAGATTTTACATGGCTATAAGAAAACATGTTCTCTGACATTTACAAATTGTAGCTTATATTTTCTGGTAGTAAACCTTTGGAAATAATTCACATATGAAGAATTAAACGATAAGTCATCCACTCATGCTTTATCTGTTGCATATGTCCACACAAGGACAATCTTATGAAACAAACTCATTTAACTGAATTGTTCTAATGTTGAGCTTTGATTAAAGAAATAATGTTTTATCTAGCACATTTCATTTCTTCCATTGTAACATATTTGCACTCTACATTTATTTATTTATTATTTATTTATCTATCTATTTATCCATTGACAAAATTACTTCATAGAAATGCAAATTGGACTGGAAAGATGGCTCAGAATATACTCTGCTCTTCTATAATACCCAAGTTTATTCCCCAGTACTCATATAGAACAGCTCTCAAGTCAAGAGGGAACTGTCACCTGTGGCAATGGACAATGTGGGCACTGTACTTTTGAGCATTTACACACACACACACACACACACACACACACACACACACACACACACACACATTTTGAAAAGGAGCTATCATATTGGAACTTATTCACTTTAGTGTTTATTCATCTAAGTTGGGTTTTTTGTTTTGTTTTGTTTTGTTTTTTAATTTGAGACAAGTTGGAAAACAGAGAATCACAGAGATATGTATTCAAGAATCAACAAGGAGCTTTGAATATAACTCAGTGGTAGAGTCTTTAGAATGCCCAATTATCAATATATAGTACTGGGGAAAAGCAAAGGAAATATAGAAGAAAATCAAATAATGAAGTAACAAAGTCACAATATTGATGTTTGTTTATTTTATGCCTTTGCTTGGGAGAGGGATGTTGAGAATACTTATATGGAGTTCCCAGTAATGTCCTTCCCCTATAATTAGAATAAATACTCTGATTATGCAGTGTTGACTTACCAAGAATCAGAAGTCTCTGCATCAGGATGGAAAATAGATTGGGAGAGGAGTATGCTGGAAAACCAGCCAAAGCAAAGAGTATCTAAAGAAACTATGATATGTTGCCAGGCACTTTAAGCACAGGGATAATAATGTACTAGGTCTGTCGTCAAATATACATTTTTTTTTTCTGTAACAGTGTGGTTTTTGTTTTTGAGAAGACAATCATCACAATTTATTGAGCATTTGAAATCAGTCAAATGTCATAATAAAACTTGATATAAATTCGTTGAATTTTCAAAGTTGTATTTTTCTTATTTTTTATGTATTTGTTTGTTTCTGTGTATATGTGTATCTGCATGTATACATGCATGTGCTCATGTGTCCATGTATATGTGTGTGTGTGTGTGTGTGTGTGTGTGTGTGCAATCAAGTGACCACAATTTTGTGTAGTTTCCATGTGTAGGTCAGAGGGTAATTTGTGGGAATCCACTCTTTCATTTTACTATGTGAGTATAGGGAATCAAACTCAGGTCACCAGGCTTGGAGAATACCTTTCTATATATACACATAAAATCAGGGGAAAAAGGAAGGTATTATTGATGTTTCGAGCAAGTTTAAGTTATCCTAGATCTAGCTCTCTTTATATGAATTTTAGGCAAAAATTAACTGATAGGACCAATTGTTGCTTTATTTTTGTGTCACAGGACAATAACAAAAACTATTTAATCTTATATAGAAAATAATGCATGTCTAAACTGTTCTATTTTATTTTAAAAATGCTGTCTGATGCGAATCATCCTATAATTGAAAAATATAATGCGATCCAGGCTCACTTTAAGACCCCTAAGGACATCTCATACATCCCCCGAAAAAAGCTAAGAATCCAGCTAGTTTGCTAAAAATCCCTGCTCTCCTAGGACCCATTAAATCAAGCACACCTTTAGGCTAGACAGGGCAATAGTCAGTGAAGATTCTACAGAACAGTCAAAGACACACAGAAATTTACTCCCATAAGGACAAAAGTCTAATTCAGAGCCCAATTTACCCTTTCCTTAAGATTTGAGAAAAAAATACCATTAGGAGACTTTCCATCAAACTCCCTTCTACACCTCATAAAAATATGATTGTGACCTTCTACAAAAACAAAACACAAGTAACAATGTTAGAATTAAAAATGATAAACATGTTTAGAGTGAAATATGATATCCTTTTAGTCCCTGCAGGCCACAGCTCTTACTGAGAAGGAGGTCCTCCCATTAGTCTGTAGGTAGAGGGTAATGTGGGAAAGCTCAGCTTCCTGTTGCAGGCTCAGTGTACCTTTAAGTTCTGCTAAATTCCAAGAAACAACTTCCCCAATTCACTGTGAGCCAACAAATGTGTAATACTAAGACACCCACACTCTAATTCTTTCCCTTTCATATGTATATTAATTTTGCTTGTAAACAGTGGAGATAGTTTCTGCCAATCCTTTATTATGCTAGAGTCATCAATACATTTTCAATTAAACTATTAAAAATACTTTATATCAGTAAAACAAAAATATTTATTTCTGGGAAATACCTGTTAGTTATTATTTATAAGCTTCTCTTCAGATCATCTTAGGGTTATGAAAATAACTATGTACTTTCTATTTCAATAGTTCTGAGAGTGTCTGCAAACTTTTTCTTAACTGTTTTTTTTTAAATAAGGGAATTATTTAAAGTAGACGTTTGTTTGTTATTAGGGTAACTGTCATGGCTGATAAAGGTTAAAAAGTCATAGAAACTAAGAGAATTAAAGAACTGAGAAAAAGAGAAATACAAAAAAAAAAGAAAACAAAAACAAAAAGGAAAAAAACATAACTTTTCCTTATTATTAAGTGTTTTTTTTTATATCCAAATACTCAAAGTAGAAACATTTCTACTACTTAAAAAGTAATAAATCTAAAAATTAGTTGAAAATTCATAGCTCTATTTTTGGTGAGCTGAATAATTTGCACGTCATGTAGTAATCATCACTTAGAACAAAACAAAACAGAAAAAACAATGTTTAGTAAGACCCTTCCTCAAGCTGTGGAGTTTTTCAATCTTGTTCTGCTAACAACCAGGAAATGGTACTGATACCAATATTCCTGATTCACATAGTTGAAATGTTCTGGTGACAAAAGTACAAGCTGTAAACACACATGAAGTCAAACATGATCTGTGGTAGTAGGTGTGTCATCTGCAGGTGCATGAACCATCAAAGAGAGGGAGCACATGACCACCATCAGCAACTGTCTCAGCATCCAGGACGACTGCAAGTCTTGTGCAACACAGCCTGCAGCAGGCCTACCATCTACTTTCAATTCTTTACCTAGAACCAAGTGACCACAAGGAAATAAAAATTTAAAAAGAAATGCTCGTTTCTTTTTCAAAGCAAGACCCATCGAATATTTTCTAATATGCATTTTAGTGCTCATGTAAATTCTTATATTTGCCCTGAAACTACATTATGTCCATTGTCACAATTTATATTTATATATTTTTTGTTGTTTCTCAAATATGTCTGCCAGAAATACTTTTTTTCAGAGCTGAGTACTGAACCCTTTGCTTGCTAGGCAAGCGCTCTACCACTGAGCTAAACCCCCAACCTCAGAAACACTTTCTTTGATACACATACACAATTTGAGTGTCAAAAATTTCGTAAATTTTAAATGTCCTGACCTCTTCCCTAGACTACCTTTTATCAGACATCTATAACTCAAAAAATAAAAACAACAAAAGAAACAAAGAACAGGGAGAAATAGGCTAGCATCAAAAACCTTAAATCTCTCAAAAATGATATTTCTCATGTTACTTGCATGTAAGAATTATTGTTTTTTTCTTTATCTGATGATACACACAAACATACACACACACACACACACACACACACACACACACACACACACACATATATCCTAAATAGTAAGTGATTGTTTATTTGTGTGATCGCAAAAATAGTTAAGCAGTATAAACTTATTTCAGATTTTAGGGATTTAGCTGTATAGACAAAACTTTATTAAACATAGATTTCTAGACGTTTATAATTAGAACCCCTTTTTATAAGTGTTGTTTTAATGAATGTTTATAGGTAAATTACATGTCAATGTCAAACAGTATTAAAATTCAGAGATATTTATGAGTTACTTTTCTGCTGTTAAATATTTTAAGAAAATCAAGGAATAGTGATTAAGTTAATTATTCTAAACCAAATAAGAACATATTCTTTTCACTTTAACATGGTCCACCATATTTATGGTTTTGATACATATTGGTATTTTAATAATAATCCTTTGTATTTTAAATATGTTTGAATTATTTTTAAGGTATATTTTTCCAAATAGAAAAATAAAATAATAGACCTTTGAGAGAAGTGATAAAATGAGTGCAATAAATATTTAATCTCTAATTCAGTTGAAACTAGTTAATTCATATTGTCTAAATCTAACTTTTGGATGGCTTCCTAGAATTTCACTCATGTGGCTTGAACTAAACACTGAAACATAAGCCACTTAATATTTATTGTCAGCTTTCAGAGATAATAATTTGAAAAGGATAACTAAATCAATATTGTTTTGGTCAAGCCTTTCTCTGATGGATTTATTTCAAGGAAATTTATACTTTCATGCTGAAGCTGAATGTCTCAAATGTGTAAGTCTATACATGCACCTCTCTTTGAGAGTTGTGGAATCCTTAGAATGACAGTAGCTTGGTTAATTCCATTTGTGTGCAAGACCTTTTACAAAAGCAGCTGTTTTTTATGGAAGAAGTCCAGGTTTTCTCCTCAGGATATAAACCAGTGACCTCATACTTCCAACACAAGACCTATCTATCAACACTCTTCTCCATGCAAGAGTTCCTTTTGCAGCATTCTTCATATGGTTGGCCCAGCATATCCAGGACTACATAAAGCAGTGTCTATTTTAATTAGATTCAAATGTGCTCAACTCCCACAAGGATTTTTAGAACAATGCTGTATATTTACCACATAGTTTCTATGAGAAGTGGAGTGTATTTTACCTTTCATCAAACCCTATACCTTCCAGTCCATAGAGCTTGCACCTTGAAAAAAGTTGATGGACTTTGACCAGGGATACTTCCTTCTTCCCAAACACCTTAGCAAAATCAATGGGATGATAAACAGGTTATCTTTTCTACTATGGAAATTTCTATTGGGGTAGAGTCTTAATGATGCTGACAATCACAGACTGTGGGGTTATCAACTGCATTCCTCATGGTTGCATTAGATGTTTCTACTTTACACCCATTGCCTTCTTTTAAAGTGATAGTAAGGAAAGGTGAACATTTAAATCCTGTACACATACTGTTAATTTCAATTTTCTAGTAAAAGTCTATGTACTCTGTCAATGAGAGGGTATTTGTTCTAATTCTGTTAATACACTCTTTTATTTATGTTTAAATCAGCCTAATATGGTTTTTACCTTTAAACCTATCCAGCTTAGTGGGAAGAGTAAGAACGATCCCAGAGCTGTTTGTGCCTTGAGCACTATATTTAACTCTACAGTTGATTTATGGTGCTGCTACTGGCAAGAATCCGCATCTTTCTCTGCCTCTGTCAGACCACATGTAAAATACCTGCCCCTAAATAGTTCTCAGGAAAGCTAAAAAAGAAAGGATGATGTAATGTCTGAACATTTTAGATCCCCTTTCCCCCTAAAGATGTTAAAAATATTTTAATTCTTTAAAGATTTCTAAACAACTCTTTCTAATTGGAAGGTTTTTTTTTTTTCCTGTAAGAATCTTTGTTTGCTCACTACATTCTTCTCCAAGATCAAATATTATTGATGTTTAGCTAAAACATCTGATAAAAAGCAAATGGAAAGAAAAAGATGATGCTTGTACTTTCTGTTTTTTGTTTTTTGTTTTTTTCTGATCAATATGTAGAGCTTTACAATTCTACTATGAGAACTACTTCATCACTGAACGTATTATTAATGATGGAAGGCCCCACTAGCAAGCACGTTTTTTCTTTTTCTTAACTTAATTTTATTTTTAATTTAATTTTATGCTACATATTTCATTACCTATTTCCCATCAATAACTCAGAAAGCTTTTCAACATTTATCTGGGAAAAGTAATCATGAATTTATGAAAGTATGACACTTTACAAAATGTTAGTGTCCAAGCCATGATAGTTTCTTGGATCTACCATATGACTGAGGTAAAAACATTCAAAATAATCTACCAGGGAAACAATTTAGGTTATTGTTATGTAATTGAGTGATCTATGACAAATAGTATCATCACATAGTTTATACTGACTGGACTAGTAAAAAGAAATTGTGTGTAAAATGCTTAATCATATTCTATGCATGTGGGTGGCATGCTTCAGTGGAAAATTTGAATGTATATAAGCTTGTATACATTGAAGATATACATGTCAACGAGACATAAAATGCATGTCAGAAGATTATGAGTATATTTTCAGCAGCTGTGTTTCTAGCAGGGGATATATATATATATATATATATATATATATATATATATATATATATATATTTCCCCCCCCCACTGGAAGTCATAGTTCTCCTTTCTGACCTATAACATTAATCCTTTCAAGAAATTTCATTTTGTTGTTAAACAATGTATGTGTGACATTATCACAGATCGGGCTTAACAGTACTTAATTATCAAACTCTTAGTTATAACTAGTTTTTCCTGTATGGAAACGTGGCCAGATTTGAAATGTGTATTATTCATGACAGCATTAATTTAAAATGCATGTATGGGATGTATTATTTCTTTCTTTGAATTCCTGAAACATTAGCAATCAACGTCAAAGCTTTGTAGTTTGATGCACTTTGATCAAATGAGTGAATATTCTTTGCAATTTTGACATTTCCAGGAACTTATACATAAGCAAAAATGTTCTTCCGAGAGCCGGGCGTGGTGGCACACGCCTTTAATCCCAGAACTCAGGAGGCAGAGGCAGGCGGATTTCTGAGTTCGAGGCCAGCCTGGTGTACAAAGTGAGTTCCAGGACAGCCAGGGCTACACAGAGAAACCCTGTCTCAAAAAAAAAAAAAAAATGTTCTTCTGAATGGCAGAAGAAGCAATGATGATCATTAAAATTCTGTTGGATATTGAAATTTGCTAAAGTTCACTTTACCTATGATCAGTCTCTATGCAGCAACTTCAATAAACTTGGGTTAAAACCCAGTGGAATACTAATGTGATAATTCATGTGCAATTTGTTGATATAATCCATGTCCACACACTGATAAAAATCCTAAAAGGACAAGGTAGGGAAGACCTGCAGAAAATTTCAAGGAATATGCTGTATTCTTTCCTATATTAAGTAGATTTGTGTGAGTATGAAAACATAACTATCCTTCTGTTGAAGAACTAGGGCATGTAACAAATTCAAACTATTTTAATATTTCAAGATATCTTAACTAGTAGCATGGTTGATAAAAGAACATAGCTCTTGCAGTTATCTTTTTCAATCTTTTTCAATGCCATTTTTATCTTTACAGTAATTTTATCTTTATTGTAATTTCTTTAAAATAGAGTGACATTTTGGAAAAATGAATTTCTCTCTAAGAAACATTGCACATTAGTCCTATTATAAACACTATAGATACAAAGCTTCTACATCCAGGTCTCTCTGTCTCCTCTTAATGTATTTCCACAGAACCGACATTCTAATTGTGGGAAAAAGAAAAGAACACCACCTCTTCACACCAGTTAGAGAAAAGCATTCCAATACGAGGGCAATTTGCAGCAGAGAAGTGTATTACTTAACAATACTATAATCCAATCAAAGAATTAACTGTCAACAATAGCTGTCTTTCAGCTCTTGATGCAGTCTAAGCATTAATACTCTGATAACTTGAAGACTATAAAGACACATTGTTGCCATTAGCTTTAGGTAATGGTACGTATGGTAGCTGGGTGAGAACAATTCTGTCTTAATGGCTCAATAAAATGAACTTCATATTTTGTCTTTTTGCTGTAGAAATTTAAGGAGGCAGGGAGATTGATCTTAAACCAGTATGAAGGAGTTCCACAACAGAAAAGTGTGATTTTTTTACAACTAATGAAGTAAAAGGTCACAGTTATCACAAATAGATCCTGAGATACAATAAAATTAAGATAAATATATACAACTACAAGGATTCCACCTTTATTATCACAGCCAAAATTTTATCTGTTGTAGTTATATATTTGTCTATAGACCACTTCCCAACAAATAATTATTTTTCTTTCATTCTGCATTATATCATGTATTTCATTTCCATTTCTTACATGATCCTCATAGTATTTTAATGTAGTAGTTTGTTCTATTTCAATTTTTCTTAATGCAAGACTGATTTTCAGAGATGTGAATGAGGCTGAGATGTTAGGTATTCTGTGTCAATTCCCTTGAACAGAAAGTCCCTTCAAATTTCTCCATTACAATTAATCTTTCTCGTTGTTCTTTTTTTATTAGATATTTTCTTCATTTACATTTCAAATGCTATCCTGAAAGTTCCCTATACCCTCCCCTGACCTGCTCTCCAATCCACCCACTCTCACTTCCTGGCCCTGGCATCTTTCTCATTGTTCAAACAGACCATTTAGGACAAAGGGTTGTCCCTTGGAAAAAAAGTGGAAGTAATTAATTCTTTTTAATTGAAGCATTCTAAAGTTCATTGTAGTAATTAAAATGTGCAAATATAATCTTAAAACCATGAGCACAGTCTACATTAAAAAAAATTCTCATATGCAACACCATAGGACATCAAGAATTCCTGACTTCTATACACATGAAAACCAATACTAACATTCCATTCTTCTAAAACAAAAGGTAACTTGCAAGCCAATGAAATGTGTGGCTGCAAGTGAAGTGTGAAATGCTGTTTTTGTGCCTTGTGCATCTTACTAGGCTTTGGAAATTATTAGAAGTGCTAGATTGTATTGTGGAACTGATATAGGATAGACATGTTCACTCACACATAAAATAATATTGCATATATATTTTGTTAAAGTTCAAAACAAAAGTATATATAAAACATAAAACACAAATCAATTATTAAGAAACAAAATATAAATACCTCGTTTGACATATTCTAAAAGCAAAATTTAAACTTATTTAGTTTACTAATTGATTGTTTTCTAGCACAATGATATAAACTTATAAAAGAGGCAAAAATAAATCAGGAAAGAATTGGGTCCGCTGTCAAATTTAGTTGACTTTATTTCCCACTCATGAGCTTGGCCTCCTTAATACTTGGCCCTCAACATAGAATCTTATTGGACTTACTGAAAACCAAATGTTTACAATCAAGTTGAATGTATGGACTAAGAATTCACAGCTTCCTATACTAATTTTTTAATACTATTCACATATATTTTAATAAATTATTTTTAGAGCAGGATGGGGCAGTTCTTGAATAATCAGAAATTGTTCCAAATTCAAACTGGTTGTTTCTGTTTTTCACTAAGAGAAAAGAGTCCCGAGAAACAATGAGATGTGATTGCTACCTGTGTATGGCTAGCAAAGCTGTTGCCATATGCACAGTACAGAAAGATTATTCAATTGTAGATACAAGGAGTTTGTGGGGGAAGGGAAAGTATTGGAGTGGCCAGCTGGAGCCAAGCCTGGAATCCATATTTGGCTGAGTTTTAAGAATTAGAGCTGGGAATCACTTATATGCTTTCAAGTCTAGGAAGAGTAAGAAACTTCTTAATCCCCAGAATGAAGAGACAGTATTAAGAACATTAACTTGTTCTATTTTTCCCCTCTATTTTTTACTTTAATTAAAAAAAAAAAAAAAAAAAAAAAAAGGCAGGGGCCACCATAGTACAATAGGATGGATTGCGATCTTTACATTGGTAAAGATCTGGGTGATTCTGTTCTGTTCTGACTTATTTTCTTTTTTGGAAAAATAAACACTCAACACTAAAACACAAATTGAGAGGCATGCTTTCCTTAAATCACATTCCCAAACTTAGATGCTAGGTTTAATGGCTCTACCGCACACTAGATAGACCTGTAGGAAAATACTATTTTGAATTGTACACCAGTAGCCATAGAACTTGGGCATCTCAGGCTTTAGAGTGAGGACTCTCTGGTTAGTTTGGAAAAGGTGTCAGTATCAAGTGACTTAATGCAGCTCTTTTTCGATTCACAGCTGTCATACAAAAACACTGTGGAGAGAAACAGCCAAGTAACAGCAGCACATGGCAGGTAGTTCCTGCTCCTGAATTAGATGTGTTACTGAATATTTAAGATAGCAACTGGTATGCTCTATACCTAGAAAAAGAACTGCTGCACAGGTATAGGGGTCTTACATAAGAAGTTATACACCAAACTCAAGGAAACACAGGTGATCAATGTAATTGCTGATGAATTCCTTAGAATCTCAGTTGTGGATCATTAGTAAGACAAGGACTACTAAAGCGTTATGTATAGATTAGCAGGAAAGGATGCCAATGGTTAATATAACTCTCAAAATCCTCAAAAGTTGCTGGCTTTAACTTTAGCATTACTGCATTTCCTACATTCTATCCATACACTTATATTTGTGTGATTTCAAATGACCTGTGCACGTTTATACACAAGGTCAGATGTGACAACCCAAGCTTCTGGAGGGATATGTGATTGGTGTGTTCAGGAAGGGTTAAACTCCTTGGTAGGTATGTACACCCCCATTAAAATACACATAAACAATGAACACTGTGTGCACATGCTGGGGACAAATACTTACCAAGAAGCAAAATTAAGGGAATCAGTTGTCTTTATGTTATATGAGAGATTATTTGTAAACTAACATAATTTTCAGGGGCAGGAAAAAAAAGAGTGTGAACTTTGGTGACTCTAAACTCAACTTCAATAATGTGGACATTATGAAACCAAACACGCATAAAAATTGTTTGAGGTAAAATACTTCATTAAATACAACAACGGAGGGCAGTGGTGGTGCACGCCTTTAATTCCAGCACTTGGGAGGAAGAGGCAGGCCGATTTCTGAGTTCAAGGCCAGCCCAGTCTACAAAGTGAGTTCGAGGAAAGCCAAGACTGCACAGAAAAACCCTGTCTCAAAAAACAAAACAAAACAAAACAACCCCCCCCCAAAAAAATACAACAATGGAAAAACCAGTATTATTCAAATAATACCTTTATGCAACCTTAATAAAGGAAATTGGGCTAGAAAAATTAGTATAATAAAGATATTATTCAGACAGTATTATGTCTCTGAGTAAAGAAATTTACTTCCAAGCCTGGAAAAGTATTTGGAAGAAATCTTACTTTTAAATTAAGATATTGATTGAGATCTAATCAATATCTGATGATTGGAATGATTTCTTTCTAATTATCATATGTTAATTTACTAATAAATGTATGTGTTCTGATAGAAAACTTCTGTAGTGTCTCCTAGATATTGTATATAGTTATAACAATTACGCTTCATTTAAATAATTATAGCCGAATGTGGTGGTTTGAATACATATAGCCCCACAGGCTCATCTTTGCATGCTTAGCCAATACAAAGTGGCACTATTAGAAGGCTTGCCCTTTATGGATTAGGTGTGGCTTTGTTGGCTGAAATGTGTTTCTGTAGAGGGTAGGCTGTGAGGTCTGTTATGTTCAAGCTATGCCCAGGGTGGTACAGTCTCCATCTGCTGCCTTTTGATAAAGACATAGAACTCTCAGCTACTTCTCCAGTACCATGCCTGCTTGAAATCTGCCATGTTTCTAACCATGGTAATAATGGACCACATTTCTGAAACTGTAAGCACACCCAACTAAATGTTTTCCTTTATAAGATTTACTCTATTCATGGTGTTTCTTCACAGCAATAAAACCCAACTAAGACAGAAATTGGTACCAGACACTGGGGTATTGCTGTGATCTGCCAGACCATGTGTATGTTTGGAGGAATATAGATTTTTCAGACTTTGGTTTAGGAAAGCAGTACATATGCCTTATTGGGCTATATTCATGGGAACATGGAATATAGTGGTGCTGAGGGTGAACCATGGGGTCCTGTCTCAAGAAGTTTCAGAGGAGACTAATTTTAGTATGTGGCCCGAAAATTGTTCTTGTAATTATTTTAGCTAAGAACATGGATGCTCTTTTTTGCCCTTGTCCAAAATGTTTGCCTGAGGCTAAAGTGAACAGTTTTAGACTAGTCGTGTCAGCATAATAAATAGCAAAATAGCCTAGCATAGATCCTGTTGTATAGATACTAGTGTTCTCTTATGAATAATGTTTTGATGAAAAAGAGAAAGCTGAGCAAGGAAAAATATAAAATGAATGGTTCAAGGACAAAAGAAGAAGCAAGAGGGGGAATCGGGCTAAATCCTGTGTCTAAGGGGATACACATATTAAAGATATTAAATGGCATAAAGGGAGTGGTGACCACAGGGTGACCACAGGTGACCACAAGATATTGCTGAGCTAAGGTTTTTATGAAAACAAATTAAAGAAGTTTAGGTTCGGGCATGGTTGTCAGAACCTTTAACTCAGCACTCAGGAGTCAGAGGCATGCCGATCTCTGGGTTAAAGGTCAACAGGGTCACAGAGCAAGTTCTAGGTCAGCCAAGCTTAGGCCCACTAAAACAAAATGAAAACCAAGGAAACCATAGAAAACAGAAAGCTGCTGCAGATGTAACTGAGCAAGGGGCCATATTACAGCCACAGCAAGCAGCATAATTTATCAGTGGCTGCATTCTCATCAGCATGTAGAACTATCAGCTCCTTTCCAGCATCATGCATGCCTGCACTCTGCTTTGTTCCTCACCATGATGATAATGGATTAAACCTCTGAAACTCTTAGTCATCCAAACTAAATGTTTTCTTTTATAAGAGTTATTATGGTTATGGTGTCTTTTTACAACAATTAAACCCTAACTTATGCACCAAATAAATATTTATCTTCTGCTTTTACTTTCTATCATCTACAATAAAGAAAGTGGCTACTGTTAGTAATGTCACATCATAGTAGGAATGCATACAATATAGGTTGAAAATAATTATCTTGTGACCAGTATTTGAACAACTTATATTTAGAATGCTCTTCTTTATTACTCCATATGGCACACAGACCAGAAGCAATAAACAGCATGCGGCTCTTAATTTGTAAAACATTCTTCATTCTATAGTCTAGGTAATTATTATTAATCATTGTACTACATTTTAACCCATGTTCATGCAGATAATACACTAAAAAAATATTAATGTGTAATGTTCCCTAATGCTTTCTTTTTACATTATGCTGGTGCCAGAACAGTGCATAACATATAAAAGTACCTTTTTTATCTTCCTTCAAAAGATGATACATTATTTTCAGATACTAAACAAAATAGAAATGTACAATATACTTTTGTTTTCAGCCCCCCAAAACATACTAGAAATCCATACTCTGCTTTAAGCCTCTAACATATTGATATTTGTATTTTACCAAATTTTATATAAAAACAGCAAAGCTTCTATAGTATCATTTTATAATTAATACAATACAGATATCTCATTCACATATATATATATATTCTATGTTCCTGTGCTGGAAGGTATATCTCAAATCCTTCATCAAATACTTAAATACAATGCATTTTTACTAAACACCTATTTATGAAGTGATATAAATATATAAATATATTAAAAGATCAACCATTTTCCCAATGTCTGGTAGGGGCACCTTGTCAAAGGAAAAAGATGAGAGCAGTCCAGGTATGGAAATCCATCAGCTTGTTTTACAGCAGGGACACCATGAGTAGGTAGTTCTCATCTTGACCACGGCCCCTTCCGTCCCCTTCCTCCTGATTCTATGGAACCTCTCTCTGTCTCTCTCTCTCTCTCTGTCTCTCTCTCTCTCTCTCTCTCTCTCTCTCACACACACACACACACACACACTTTGTGCTACCTTGGTAATACTAAAATACTAGAATAGAAATCATTATGGCTTTTCTTCCTTAGTATTTAAAATACTGGAAGCAAAGTTGGATTTATCAAAGTTTTGTTGAGTCATATTAAAGAACAGCTATTTCTTTCTGATCTGAGTTCTACATCTGGTCTTGGAAAGTGAGATGACAGTTTGATGCCCCTATGATTAGCCTGTTACCTACTATTGTTCTTTCCTATACGAGTTAATCCAGCAGGGTCTGCCAGTCATGTAGATGGGAGACTACTCTGGAGGAAAACTGATTCACTCAAAGACATGCCAAGGCATTGGGAGGAACAATTACTCCTAATGAGGTAATATATTTATACCTCTCAAGAGCTCCTCCCCAGAGCAGGTGCTTACAGTTCCCACCACCCAGCCCTGCTAAGCTTGCATATATATATATATATATATATATATATATATATATATATATATATATATATAATGTGAAAATATATAACTTTTACTCTTCCTCCTATCATTTTAAGATATTAATAAAAAAGACCAGGTATGCTTTTCCTAAGACTTTTGACTCTAAATCTAGTCATTTTCTGAAACTCTCGTCCCCCTACCCCGACTGCTACTTAGCTTCCTGATGTCTTCTAATACTGAATATGCCTGCTTTCTTGAAATCTAACTCAAAAGATATGGCTTTATCTCTTCTATCTCTTCCATCTCTTAATCCCTTAGTGATGTCCCTCATCCCTTCTCACTACTCCCTGTTGATTTTTCTACTCAAACCCCATTAAATTCAAATTCTTGACCTTTCTGAACCCACTTTATTTTTACTAACAAGACAAAGAAACTAAAAGGGAATATCAATTTTTGATTTCCCCAGTAAGAATACTGGCACGTATCTACAATTCCAATACAAAGCTAATAAGGCAGGAAAGATTATGATAAGTTCAAAGTCAGCTTGGGTTTTGTTCCTATTATCCAGCTAGTCATGGATACATAGCAAAACTCTGTGTGTTAGCAACTTGTTTATTGCTATGATACCAAACACCTTTTCAAAGTAAAGCACCTAATTTGGAACCTTGCTTCAGAGTCCATGACTATCATGACCGGGCCTATGGGAGCAAGCAGGCCAGCGTGTCACTGGAGAAGTCAGTAGTTGAGATATCAGATGCTGATTTATAAGCAAGAGGCAGAGAGGGCTAACTTGAAATGGCTTGGGCTTTTAAAACCTCAAAGTATACCTCCAGTGACACACCTCCTCCAATAAGACTCACATCCTAAATTTTCCTAATAATTCTATCAACTGAGGATCAAGTATTCAAACATGAGCCAATGGGGACTATTCTTCGTTAGACCACCACTCTCTGCCCCAAAACAAAAACAGAGCAAAGCTAAAACAAAAACTTTGTGTGTGCTTGTGTGTGTACATGAATGCATGTGTGGGTGTGAGTGTGTACATGTGTGTGCGTGTGTGTGTGTGTGTGTGTGTGTGTGTGTGTGTGTTTGATCTCTGTTGGCAACTACCTGTATAGGCTACATAAATTTAACAAGAAAACAAAGACAGTTTCCTTGAAAGTAGGTTTGAATAATGCAATTAGAAAAAATGATAGCATTAAATGCATCCATGTACATAATAAAGATGAGGTCAATTTAAAAATGCATCACTGTTCATTGCAAATGACAACATCTGATAACAATTTCCTTCAAGAACCCTCAACCCTTTGGTGGTGATTGATAATCTCAGCACTTCAATTGGTATTTAGCAAAGGTCAGTAATTACCTTTGCATCTACCTTTGTTCAGAAGTACCCCGAGAAGTGAAAATTCCAACAAGAAAACTAAAAATTAAAAGAATAACAAAAAGGAAGAGCCAGCAAATATAAGTTTCAGAAAGCACAGAGCCATTTCAGTTTTCAGGCTTCAAAGATGAATGAAGCTTTAAGAGAAAAGAGCCCAGTTGGCAAAGCTTTGGTGTGACTAAGAGAAGGTGGACGTGATGAGCACCAATTCATTCTTCCATTGTAAGGCATTTTGACGTGCACATGGTTCTACACTTAGCTTATCTTTTTACTTACAGAATCCTCAACATTTCATTCAGAAGGCAACATGATGTTTGTGATTCATAGTGAAACGGAGGAGACTTATTCATAAGTCACCTATACAATTTCTCAAGATGATACTGCGTCAAGGCAGTGACTCTAGAACAGAAACTTTGCTTTCACTGGTGGCTTCTGTGTGGTAATAAGGCTCCATATGGAAAAAAACTGTGGCCTTCGGAATTATTTAAAAGAGACCACTGTATAATTTTTTTCTGCCATTTTCTGAGCTGGTACTGGTAACAGCCACACAAGATACATTTGATAGATGTATAAAAATTATATCGAGTTCTCAAATGGAATATTTTAGAATATTCTCCATAATTCATTTAATTTGTTTCCATAGAACTACTTATCTAAATATTAAATTATCTGAATAAGTTTTAGACTTTCCATGATTTTCCATCTTTGATTACTGGATCTCCTCAAATGTGTACTAGAGATCTTTGTGAAAAGATACTGCTACATACAGGGATTTCCAATCTGGAAGCAGACAGTGTGTGGCTTTATGTCTGCCAAGTGTTGCCATCTTAAAATCCTGACTGTTGAAACAATAACATTTTGGCTGCTTTTACGACACTCTTTTAATGTTTACAGATTGGTAAATGTGCATCTTTATAAAACAGAGAGCTTACTTAATTAAACTGGACCAGTGTAAAAACTAGGGCAATGTATTGTGAACAAAATCATCTCAATATGGTTGGGTTATAGAACAGCTCGTTTTGCTCATTGAGTTCTATCGATTTTTGGCAGAGAGAAAGAAAGAAAGAACAGATGGTGAAAGACAGAAACTGAGCTGCTGGCGATGGGATACACTATCACACTGAATTATAAAGAATGGAGCCCCAAGTGCCTGAATAGCTATTTAATTTAGAGTACAAAATCAACACACTGCTTGTGAAGTACCAGAATGTTTTCAGCGAAAAAGAAAGTAGAATTGGATTTCAAGTTATGACGAAGCAGTGTTAAAATATGATATCATGTGGAAGCAAATGTTTACTTCCTGCAGTTGGTTCCAATAAGTGATACATTATATTTTTTGTTTGGGTTAGGGAATAGAGAAGACTTTATACATTCCCATTCACAATTCAGCAGTGAGGAATTTGTTTATTTATTCACTTCCTGACCGGTTGACATATGATCTTATATAGCCCCAGATGGTTTCAAATTTATTATCTACAAAAGTCAAGCTTTGAACTAGCTGCTTCCATATCCCAAATGCTGAGAGATCATCATTAGATACCACGACACCCAGCATGCTGGGTAATTTAAATTATGTGGAAATACATGCAAACACACACACACACAAACACACACACACACACACACACACACACACACTTCTTGAAAATATGAACTCATTACTTATTGCTGACCAAAAATAATAGAAATATTACCTTTAAGTAAACAAAACTACTAGGTAAAAACCTTACTTTTCAAACTATCAAAAAAGTCATAGTCTAGGATAACATTAAAAATTTCATTTAAGTAAAAGATATCAACTGACTAAAACTAAGAGTCCATTATGTCTTTTCATACCTTTGCCTCTGGTTTTAAACTTGTAAATCAGAATTTGTTCCTGCTTTGTGATTTAATGGACATTCATTTTTGCATACATCATATGGATTGTTAATCACTGAATTTTCATATGGATCTTTTATTTATTAAACAAAAAATGAATAGTTCAGTCATGTTCTAGTAAGATTTTTGCTTCTCTTTAAACATTCAAAAGACATTTTGGCATTGAAAGCTGAGAGACAAACCTGAAAGGTGTGTGTGTGTGTGTGTGTGTGTGTGTGTGTGTGTGTGTGTGTGTAGGCAAATTATCATACTTCTGTGAATATTTCATCTTCAAATTTACAATTTTATGTACAGAACTGAAGTTTGAGTTTAAAATATAATGATTATGTTACACAATATAATCCTTTTGGTTTTTCTTTTAATCATTCAGATAAGCAAAACTGCTTTGAGCTTTCAAGCTGTATGAAAACACCCAGCAGTCTGGATTTACTCCATAGCATGGAATTGGCAACCTCTGACTTAATCTATTGTTGTATTCTATTTTGGAAAGTACCAAAAGAAACATGAATTTCATTATTGGGGGAAGTATAAGTCTCAACTTGAGATTTTTTTTTTTGGTGTGGGGGGGTATCTGATAGTAGAGTATTAAGGAAATATAACCATCTCAATGACTAATTTATAAGTTCTGCCTTGACTATATACATAAAGGAAAGAATAACTTTTTACTTTTCATTGTACTTTATGGCCATATATTAAGAAGATATATGCAGTGAGAAGCAATGACCTTGTTGATGTTAAAAATGCTTACTAGTTCTTTTCTTGGGTGTACTTTGAGTTTCTCTCTTGTTGGTTTTTTTTTTTTTTATCTCATTTAAGTATAATTCTAATCATCAGAAAATGAAGGGTGGATAATTCCAGGAGTTATAATACATTATTTTTAAAAGTTCTTTAAAGATTACTGTTTGGGACTAGGCAAATTATAAGAAGCTTATGTACCATGTGTGAGGCACCATCTTTAATATCCAGTATTGATAACAAAAAGTGTCTACTGCTTTATTGGTAGAAAAGATATATATATATATATATATATATATATATATATATATATATATAACATAAAAACAAACAAACACAGAGGATGATGGTACATGAGAGGCAGAGGCAGAGGCAGAGGCAGAGGCAGAGGCAGAGGCAGAGGCAGAGGCAGAGGCAGAGGCAGAGGCAGAGGCAGAGGCAGAGGCAGAAGCAGAGGCAGAGGCAGGAGGATCTCGGTGAGTTCCAGGCCAGCCTGGTCTATAGAGTTGAGTACAGCACAGCCAGAACTCAAGCAAAACAGCATGGCCCATTGCTCTGCTGTGCTTGGTAGATGATTGGTTTGTGGTAGTTAATTTTCAGGTCAGCTTGAATGCATTTAGAATCACTTCTGGCCAAGTCTGCAAAGCTCATTTCACAGATGTTTGAGAAGCAAAGACAGCCATGACTAGGAGCATCATCATACTGAGCACCAGAGACCAGAATAGGAAGAAAAGGAAGAAGAGTCAAGCCACGCGCTAGCACTTATCTTGCTCTGTGTCTTGATTGAAGCATACTGTGACCTGCCACATCCAATTTCTACTGTCAAATCTTTCTGAAGGTCACACCATAAGCCAACACAAAATCTTTCTTCCGTAAGATGCTTTTTTGTTAAGTATGTTGTCACAGTAATAAGAAAATTAGAAGTTCTATTACTTAAACTGAATAGGAGAGGACGAGAGGAGTGAGTCTGAGAAGGGCCCAAAGAACCCAAGCCCAGAACATTTATGATTGGTACACTCAATCCAGAAAGGGAACTCTAAGTCACAAAGAGCTGTAGCTTTACAATTCAAAGAGACAAGTCCTGAGGTCCTGAAATTCTGTGGTCAGATGCAGACTGCTAATATTCTAGGTCCATTAGCGTAAGTGCGAGTCCTTTGAGCTTTATAATTATATGCTACAATTGCTCATCTGGTTAATATTAAACTTATGTAGAATTTCAGATGAGAGAACTAAACTCAAAAGAAATATATGACCAGCATCAAAGCAGTTCCATGAAAGTGGTCCATGTGCCAGAAATGCTGGGTAAAAAGGCACATGCTGGAAAGGAGCTTACCTGCCCTGAGTAAATTGACTAGAATATCTTTATTTGTTGTTAGTTTTTCTAAATCAGCCATGATATACATCTTTCTACTGAGTTTTTAATAAAATTTCTTGATGTCTATAAGAATGATTTAACAATTTTAAAACAAAATAAACATCAAAAAGGATGCTAGAACTATTTGTCTTTGTAAAAATTCATGTGTATAGAATTCTTTGTTTCCATAAATATAAATAAGTAATGACATGTAATTTACTATGTATGCTTTAAAAATGTTATACCATCCTGTAAAATAATTTTATAAGACTCCATATAATTTTCTAAGTCATAATAATGAATAAATTTCTAGAATAGACTTGGTCTTCTTAGATATTTTAATATAGTTTACTATAATTCATATTCTGATTTAAATTTTATTTTTGAGTCTGTATTTTGTATATATATATATATATAGATATATATATATATATCTATATATATATATATCTGTGTACCACATGCATCTAATGACTATGGAGACTTGAGGAAGGTGTAATATCCCCTGGGACATGCAGACAATTGTTAGCTGTTATGTGGCAACTTGGAATCAAGCCTGTATCTTCTGGAAGAGCAACCAGTGCTCTTAACTAGTGAGCCATCTCTCCAGTTCCATAGTCTCTATTCTACGGGCATTTTCATTTTTATAATGATATTGAGTTACTAATATAAATGTTATTTTAAGAAAATAAAACAATCTTTACATAACTTCTTTAAAGTATAATATTTTCTGAAATATTTAGTGTCTCCACTTAATTTTTAAGACTGTAAGGACAAGACTCTCAAACTTGCTAAAGGTCATGTTTCTACCCTAATGATTCTATATAACCACAGCATCTAAGCCTTTGAACAGTTATTTGAGTATCTGAAATACTTCTTCAAACAGAAAATTGATTTAACGAATGGATAGAAGAGTCCAATACAAAAGAAAGTTCTAGCTTTTCTCCACTCTTTTTTCCCACTGTGGACGCTTGTTTCTGCATGGAAACAACTGTTTCTAGACAGATGTGCTGTGTCTATTACATGGTGTTCACAGGAAAATGTAAGCAGTATTTCTGACCATAAAAGTGATCACAAAGTGGTAATTGTTGATATTTTCAAATCATCATCATCATCATCGTTTAGAGCAGTGGAAACAACATGAGAGCTATGTTTTTAGCTCCCAAGCTTAAAGACAATTGTTTTTGGGTTTTATTTCAAACCACAGTGTGCATCAGCAGTAGGAAATATCCACCACACCAAGTAAAGGAGACAGAGAACAATTGTCCAGCTAATCCCACATTATACTGTCCTATTGAGTGATCAGCCTGAGTCAGCTTTCTTTTGTGTTTGTGGAATGCACATCCATAGACCATGCAGAGACAAGGTTAGTAATCAGCAGCCTTTGGGATTTGAAACTCTGATTCTAGGATTCAAAACAGAAATTTCCTTTTGGACATGTCAAAGGCTCTTCATGTCAGTGTGTGTGTGTGTGTGTGTGTGTGTGTGTGTGTGTGTGTGTGTGTTTGTTAACGGTTATGTGAAGTCAAGCAGAGGAATGAGGTAGCATTTCTCAGTGGAAGCTAACAAATGTTTTGGTTGGAAGCTTATAGCAACCTTCCCCTACTTGTAAGCTGTCATACCCATTAATCTGATTAAAGAAACCTGTTGAATGCTGAATCGGGCAGACATGTACTATTAAAAGCCTGCTGGTGGACTCTAAATGTAAGGAGGTAGGCAGAGAAAGCAGTCTCTGTGTGAACTTTGCATGCCCAGTGATGGAATGCTCTGAAGTTTTATGGCAGCTTTTATTTATGGTCACAGTGATTTACCAACACTAACAAGCCTCCGGCTTCCTAGCACTGCTATCACTTTATCCCTGTATTTAGCACAGGAAATGGTAAACACACAAAAGCTGAAACAGGTGACTTTGTATTAAAACTCACAGTGTTGTTCTCTAAAGTATTCTTTCAGCTTAGTTTCCCCTTTTACAAACTACAATGTGTATCTTGTTTTCTGGATTGCATAAATGATGTAGGGCACAGTTCTTATATTTCAGTTGATACAAATCTTGGTACAAAATGCACATTAAGAAGTTATCCTGTGGTATGTGTTAAATTGCCGATACAATTTAAATAAAGGCTAAATTAGTGTGAATAACAAAAACAATTAAATAAGATGAACAGCCAAAGTAAAAAAAAAAATGAATATTGGAGTAAAGAACAGAGGGGTATAAATATGTTTTTCACTGGCATTTCTCCCATGACAGTTTTCTCTTCCTGCATTTAATGGGAAACATACCATGAGTTTGATGTATACCTATCAAAAAAGAAAGAGCCATGTATTATCATCTAAGATACATAAGCATGTTTATTAATTAAAGATGACATGAAAACTGTTGGTTACCAGAAAGCCTACTAGAATTCTAGAATGGTTGTTTAAAATGGCTTCCAAAGGCACAGACATGATAGTCAAAGTAAATAAATAGTAAATGTGTAAGTAAAGAACATAAAATTTACAATTTAATAGTCCTGTGTAAGAAGTTAGAATATTTCTACAGACAATGAAGGGGGTTCTGGCCAAAAAGTAATCTGTCATATATGCGCTTCACTTACACTTCTAAGCCACTATAACAATGCTATTTTCTGAGCTGAGAGCAATGGTTTTGATATGATTTTTGGGAGCCTGATCTGGAATCATTTATGCTAGTAGCATGTGCTAAGTTTGGTGTGTGCACCTTCAGTTTTAGTAGTGAAAGAAACAGTCCAGAAATGGGGAAAATGTTGCCAGTCTAAACTTCTTTCATTGTTTAATAGTCACTCCTAGTTTAGGCATTAAAATATGGCTATTTCAGTAGAGCTACCAAGTTTCTTAGAGATGACTCTAGGGTCATCTCCTATTATTAGAAACACCCAAACAAAAGGTTTCTTCAAGCATTAAAAGGGTGTGATTCACTGATTCACATTAAAATACAGCTAATACTTGGGTATGAGTCATGTGTGGGAAAGTGAAGGAATGCACAGGAATGCAGGTGACTGTCTTTAGAACTGTGGTATCCGGAGACAGTGGGAATAGGGCTCCACCAACCAGGTTCCTGGGTATTCCTGATATATCAGAGGACAATGTCATGAGTCTGTGTTGCCATCGGATCCCTGTGCTTGGTGTTCCTCAATCAGCCAAGCACTGTTTTCCTAAGAAAATTGTATGAAGTGATTATCTTAGTCCCTTGGCTTCAGAATCTCATATTTTATTGCATGAGATAAAGTACTCTCCTTCTCTGGAGTGAAAGAAACCACATATTCTTTCATATAATCTCAACTGTAAATCAAATTTAAGGAAATTATGGGATATGCTAAAATTTATTAAAACTTAATAAAGCACATTTTATTCTAGGAACAATACATTATATTCTTCTTTCCAAGGTGTCATTCATTGATTATAAGTATCTAACAATCAAGTGTAGTTTTTATATTTACCACGTTGCTCACACCATACTGAGTACTTTATGTATCTTCCTTACACCTTTCTTTCCATCCTCAGCTCTTAACTCACAAGGTGAGTGAGTAATACCTTGCTCATTTTTTCATTATCCTTATAAAGTCATTTGCACTTCTATCATTTGACCTGATTGCTTATATTTCAAAGTACCCTTATACTTTTCTACTTGTGTTTAATATTTAACTGATCAACTATAGCCTATTAATATCCACATACTGCAAATGATGTTCAGGACTGAGTTTTATTCTCTGGAGTTACTAGCATTCTCCTCCTAGTGAACTACGGTGCTCTACTGATTTGAACAAGATGATGGTTACAAACTTTATGCTTTGTAACTAAAATGTGATGATTAAACATAAGCCTTATGACAATATTTTGGCATGTTTAGTTACTTTCAGTGAAAACTAAATGTTAAAAAAGTGAACAGTGGTTGACTATATCTTTTGTGACATGCATAGGCTCAGATGAGAAAAATTACTTGCCCAAGTTTGGTTGTCCAGTCTGTTTCTCAACCAATCTGGCCTGGAGTTTTTCAATATTTCTAAGTAAAAAAAAAATACTAAATGTGTTATAAGAGGCCTTTGTCACTTTCTTACCTTCTTACTTATGCTACTTTTTTCTTCTAGAATGTTTTCTTTTCATTCTACCTTTCCCCTTCCACATATAACAGAAGGTCCTGTGTTGTCCTCACAAATACTCATCTCACACAAACACATTGCTGACCTTTCTTCCCTCTGCGATATCTAAGTATTCTGAATTCTCATAGTACCTGCTTGGGACACATCGCTCTCCAAATATAACCAATACACTGTGTTTTGCCATGCTGCCTATCTTTCTTATGAAAAGTAAGGTAAGTTAGGCATAGCAGATGCCTTGCATATATGTGCTAGTTTATAACTGCACAGCACTACAAACAATCCTAGCACTCTTTAGGGAAATGAACAAGATTATAAGGAGCTACAACCAGTTTTCCTAAACTGGTCACATCACCTTGTAGTCGGCTATTCCTCTCCATGTAATGTACAATTCATTTTCTACTTGTCAGGTACTCTGTAGCTATTAATTGCCTCATGACTACACACAGAATGGTTCTACTGGAAAGCCCTTCTGCATTCAACCCTGCAAAATGGATAGCCTTGCATTCAGGTTAATTTTCATTCCCTGTTAAACCCTTTTTCTTTATGCTCAATTGCACACCGTAGCATAATTAAGAACTCATTGTCACCTCTGAACTTAATCACATGTTCTTTGTATTTGAGTGGCAGGCCAATTTGCCTTATTATTGTGTGGCATGTTTTCTTCAGTACCATGTTGCAAGGTTCTTTAGATCAGGCATTAATTCCATGTGGTTTTCAAGGCCCACTATTTATTACCATGAGTAATGTACAGCCATACTTAGTAAATATTCATTCCTTTGAAATAGATTTAGACATAGATTTAAATCTTTTAAAAGAAACCTCCTGGATTCAAAAAGGATTAGTAAGAAGAAAGAGAAAAAAAACAACAACAACAAAAAAAAAACAGGAAGAAAATAAGAGGTGCACCAGAACTCTTAAGAAAACAGCAACAACTGGAAGTACACACACACACACACACACACACACACACACACACAGAGCGGTTGGATGTTATTGTCTCTTCTGAAACATTTATATGCCATATATTTAACCATTACTTTTCTCTCTGAAAACAGTTTTCATGATCATATTCTTACCTTACTTTCTTCCCCATCACTGTAGAACATAAGCTCCAAAATCTCAACTGAAATTTGTCTAAGGCACTGTAGAATTAATTCTAACTTTTAAAATTATATATATAATATAATATAATGCACACACACACACACACACACACACACACACACATATATATATATATATATATAATTATATGTGTGTGCATAAATAAATATATACACATATACATATATATATAATATCCTATATATCTCATCTATATCTATATCTATATCTATATCTATATCTATATCTATATCTATATCTCACCTCTTCTTGTGAACACTGGCAAATATTACTTTACTTCTTGATTCTTTTGCTAATAAGAACATCTGCAACATAGCGGACATAAATTTATAATTACAAAGAATGACTCTATAATGGATCTTTACATAAAATGGAAAGAAAACTGGAGACAATGCTTAGTGGGCAAAGTATTATCTGGCAGAATTGAAACTGAATAAAACAACAACAATCCTAAACAACCAAAAAAAGAAGAAAAATAAAACAGATGAGAAGCTAGTATGTAAATATTTGCCATTACTTTATTTTACTGTTTTCTCCTACTACTATAAAATCTTTTTGGTGTGTGTCTGTGTGTGTATGTGTGTGTTATGTGTGTGTCTGTGTGTGTATGTGTGTGTCTGACTCCTTAGCATGTTTGTGTTATTATGCTTAAGGGTTACATTGCTTTGTGCTTGTGCTATTATAGTTTCTAGCATTATGTAGTGTCTGATAAAAAGAGACAGAACACCATCATATTGAGACTAAACATTGCATGGTTATGATCTTATGGAAAGGGGGTGATTATTCTTTCATTGTAACTATTTCTTTTTCAAGAGGGTTTGTTTTAGGGCATGTATACATGATTGTTAAAATGTTAAATCTATTTAGATAGATACACATATGCACCAGGACTATATATTACCCCAAGAACAGTTTATACAACGTTAAAGGAAGAAAGTAGATCATCACTTATTTTTATAAAAAAATAATTATAGTTAGTATGAAGCACAAGCTTTAGCAAAAATGGTTTTCAGAGGTAGAGTGGCAACTCTGTACATTAACAGCTATTAAACACCAAAATAGTCCTTGACTAGTGTGTTTTAAAACAGTTTACATTTATAGGACTTTACTAAGAAAACAATACTAGTTTTACGAATTTTTCACTGATTATTTTTACATCTAAGTTACGGTTAAAAAGAAAGTTGGTCTTTGTGATGTGGTTAAAATTTATAGCCACAGACAGTCCAACTTCTTACTCTAAGGCTGAACCTCACCTTCACATATCATTTACATACACTGATTACTTCCACATGTCTGGCAGAAAGTAAAATAGTTTATGAGCATTGTAATATAGCTAAAGCCACAATGAAATAAAATTCATCTTTGTCTAGAGTACCTCGGAAATTTATTCATGCTAGTGCATAAAGTGTTTTCAAAAGGAGTTCTGTCCTGCTGAAAAATCCTTTAAAAGCCAATGGTGGTTAGTGTCGCCTCCCTTTCTAACGATGTCTGGACTTCTCAGTCTGCATTCCCAGTATCTTCTGCTAGACAAAAGCCCTCTTTAAGTTACTCTCAATATGTTCTTCATCCTATTTACCAGCTTCAGACTATAAGTTTATTTTCTTGAGTGGCTGAATATCCTCTTTCCTGCAAATGGGTTATTTGCAGTCACAGGTGGTTCATGGAATTGGTCACAAAGACTCAGCCTCTGGATCTACAATGCTTCATTCAGACTAAGGGACATACAAAAAAAATAGCATGGTTATTCCTATGAGGATCCAATGTTCCTTAAGATAGTATGAGGTTGTGCTTTTATGGAACAGGTCATAACAAAATAATATTGAAAGCAATCATTACACTGTTCAAGAGGATACACAAATAAAACTAGTCATTTCCTGGTGCTTTTTATGGAATATTAAATGACTGGCTATTTAATGTTGAAAATGTGAATTAAACATGAAATCTATAGCCAACATTTGTGGGCAACTGTTTCCATAAGAGGTGGAGCTTCCTTGTTCAACCTGGCCATGACTACTCACAGCTAAAAGGACTGTAGTGAAAGTCCCCTTCTATCCCATTTATTATCTCTATACAACATGATACCGCCCAGATTGTACCTAAGTGAGCCCATGGAGGTATACACTAAAGACAGTTGCCTTATCAAAGGAAGACAGGTAAGAGATCTAAAGGTAAGAGCCAAAATAAATAGAGAGACTGAGTTCTGTCCTAATGAAACAGATTAGTCTAGCATTACTAAACTCCTTTTTGCAATCACCTTAAAGTAACTAAATTGACTATTCCACAATTAATGTTCTGATATCTATGTGGCTATGAACAAAGAAACCAAAATACAGTAGACACTTTTCTTCAAGTTGGCATCAAAACAGCAGAGCCAAAAAGATAACTTAATGTATTGGTGCTTCAACCTCTCTTTCTCACTCTCATCTTTATTCAGACATGGACAACCATGAAACCTCCTGGAGTGCCCTTGTGTTAAAGTAAGAGATCACTATGTGTTTGGGGCTTTAATCAATAGGTATTTTAATACAATAAAGGTGCTATGAGATTTTGAATATCAGAAAGAACTGTAGGCAGGAATGACAAAAAGGATGCATTGCAATTAAGGGTTCTCATTGTTCTAATGGGTCAAATAATGACAAGGGCTTTTCTTAACTACGAAGAAAAGAAAAGAAATGGCTTAGAGAACTTTGGGACTTGGCATATATGGGGGTCACCAGGTAGAAGTGGATAAGTTAGTAAAAAATTAGCATTTAGGTTACTGTTTTAGAGCACTTTCTTTCATTTTTGCTCTTCTGAAGATTAGTTTGTCAAAATATAACAAATTTTAATGTGTTACCAAAAGGAACCAGAAATAGTTATTATGATTCTTTTATTTTCTAGGTCTGGAATTTTTTTTTTCTATTCACCTGAGGCAGAATTGAGAGAATTTTGTTTTGCAAAGGATAACCTTCCCTGAATGGGATTCATTTGCATACTCAGGCAGATGCAGGTTGTAGATTTGTGTTTCATAGAGAATGCAGGCTTGTTTTGATTTTTGTGTCTTGGGATCTATAATTCACATTTGAATTATTGTATGGAGGGAAACTGAGTTCTAGTTACATCTTACACATTAGGGTTGAAGGTCCTGAGAATAAAAATGTTTTATGTTTCACAATGGAGCCAGGACAATAAGGGCTATGTTCTAGAGCAAAGGTGCTGGGGAGACTCCATGGAAAAAGATGTCCTTGGAATTTGGATACTGGCAACTTCCTGGAGCATCTATGTCTAAGACTGAACAGTCAATGAAGTTTGACAATAGTATTAGTAAATATGAAGTGGTCCAGGAAAATCAATAATAATAAATAGAAGATAACAGCCCAACCTTAACTGTGAGGGGCTGATGACATGAAGCAAAGGATACACATTCTCACAAGATTACTGCTTCTTCCTGTAGTCACATGATTGACTTTCCATGTTTCAAAGTTCCAAATTAAATATAGAATGAAAAAGAAAGCAGCATTCTGTGACTTCTTCCCATTTAAGAATTAAACACAATGTGTATGTGTGTTTGTATTATAAAAACCCATTAAAAAGGAATTATTGAGCTAAGAAGTACTTTTTGGTCTGTATTGAAAGAAATATTAATGAATCCTGGCCTATAATATTAAAATGTTTCAAGATTTTACAACCCTGTTTGTTTTGAAATTCTTATTTTATGTTAGGAGGCGAGCCAGAGGAACATCTCAAATGATAACCAAGCACTATGTGGGCTAGTATATACATAAGGGATGCTTTCACGTTTAAAGATAGTAAGTAGTGTATAGCATGAAGACCCACAACTGAAGTGATACAAATCCAGTGATAGCATAAGTGGCCTCCTCTTAAAAGCAAGTTGGCAAAATAGTAGTGTAAAGCAAAATAAATTAGAATTGCTTAAAAGAGAAGATGAAACCAGCATTTGAGATCAGTGTAGTTTGTAGTGTCAAGGAACTTTAGTAGCAGAAGCTCTTACAGTAGATACATAAGTTCAAGTCCCTGGGACTTACTTTGGTTAAAAGGAAGCCTCACTGAAATGTATTCTAAGAAAACATATATAAACCCACTGTGGAATGTCCTTATAATATATGCCACTTGGCCGTATTGATCTCATTTTGTAGTCAATCTTAATATCTACATATTAAATCCATAGAATTCCTACCCTGCTATGTTGCAGCTTACAGTTGTCTACTGTATAACATATATAAGTTATAAATCACATAGTAATGACAGTTTAAAATAAAAAGTACACTAAAACATAAGGAAGGCTATGGATGGTAGCAATCACTCCATTCTTCATTTTTGCCTTCCTGGCCACTCAAGATTGATTTTCTTATACTGTGTTTCAGAAGCTCAATAGATACTTCAATAAATGTAATGCCATCTTCTTTAGAAGCCATTTTGAATTATTGTTTTATCCAAAAATAATTCATTCATACAGAAACATAATACCCAGGTTATGTGGCCCTGTATATGCATCTGTCTTATAGAGAGTAAGACATCTCAAAATTTGGAGGCCCTAGAGAGTGAGGAGGTCTGGTGAGGTGAGGGTTGGGGATGGGGGATGTGGGGACATCCTCGAGGAGATGTGGGGGTGGGGTGGGAAGGAGTGTTTGGGATGGGGTACAATCAGAGGGTAGACTGGGAGGGGATAAAATCTGAGTGTAAAAAAATTAAATAAAACTTAGAAGAAAAAATTTCAACAACAGTTTTTTGTGATGAAGAAGCCAACAGAGGTGACTAAAATTTATTTCTTTTAAACCGACTCATATATGATGGTAAAAACACAGAAATGTTTGTTTCCTCAATACTTCAAGTTTAAAGATAAAACCTATAAAATTCATGATGTACATTCTGAATAGCCAATGGTATACCAGTAATTTGGATTTAACCTCAAGTGGGAACAACTTTATCTTTACCAAGTACTTAATGCATAATCACTATGACTTAATGCATAATCACTATGACTTAATGCATAATCACTATGACTTAGTGCATAATCACTATGACTTGTACATAAATGTACTTTGGAACCTAGGTTACTGTCCCTTCCTGAAATTTCAACTTGGTTGTCAGATTTTAAAGAATCTTCCGTCAAACATTATAAATGAAGTTAGTTTACAATTACCAAACTGTGGGACTGTTAAACAGTCTAAAGAACTCCTGTCATCTCAATAATTTGAGATCCAAAAGTTAAACAAAGAACTCAAAGTGCGCTGTGTGGATTCATACTTCGGAAAAATTCTTGCGGCTCCTTCCTATCTCCTTCACTGCCCAGAAAGAGTGGGTGCTCAATCAAGAGCAAGGGTTGACTGATGGAGGGGAGGGCTGGTATTCTGTAGCAACAGAGGCAGTGAGAACTATTGCTCTAGATAAGCACAGAAGAGAAAGCAAGGGAGGCTCTGAGATGGTGCATTTAACAAACTGTCAGAGAGCAAAGCCAGGTTGCTTCTCTCCATGTGGATAATTTTAAGAAGTCTCACAAACTGGTCTTGATTATACTCCTAACCTCATTTAGAGAAGTGATTTGTTGACAAACCCTGAACTCCACTGGCTAAAGAGAGAGCACTTGACTTTAGTCACTATTTGGTGTGAGATTTCTCCCTTCTCCCTCTTTCTCTCTTCCCTTTTCCCTCCTTCCATTTCTCTTTCTTTCCTGTATGTACCTCAAGAGAATAAGGAAACCAGAGTATTTGTGGAAACAGGGTGATAGAATCCTTCAGTTCAGTCACTAGTTCATGCATAGTCTTGCTAGATATTTCCTATCTTAGAACTGTAGATGACAAAATGACCAGACACTTTATGGTATGGTCCTAGAAAAATTTCAACTTGTAAGGAGCTAGTGTTTATGCAGATATTCTGTTCTCACAGGCTTCCTAAACCAAATGTTCACATTTTCCTAGTTTCATTTTTGTTAATATGATAAAATACAATGAAAGGAAAAAAGCAAAGCAACTAAGGAACAAATGGATTTCTAACAATTCCATCTTGTAGTCCATTATTGTGGGGGAAATAAGAGAAGCATTAAAGCTAGTCATATAACAGCCACAGTGAAGAATCAAAAGAAATTAATGCATAAATGCTCACTTGCTTTCTTCCTAGCCTTCTGCTCAGCTAAATACCTTCTATATTATGTAGTTAAGGATCCTTTGCCTAAGGAATGGTGCTACCCACAGTAAACTGTGTCTTCCATCATCAAATAATTTAAGAGAATGCTCCATAGACATGCCCATAGGCAATCCCTTTTTAAGTCTTTTTTTTTTAGATGATAATAGGCTGTTTCTATTCAACAACTAAAATTAACTATCACCACCCTAGTGTTGAATTTACTGACTACCAATTTACATTTTTAGTTATATACTAAAGGAATTAAAATTTTATCAAAGTACATACCTCAGATAAGACAACAAAGGCTGGCAAAAATGCACAAAATCAATCAACAAAGAGTGACTTTCTAACCAGGGAACATATAAAAACACCAACTAACAATATCTAGCCTTGCAAAAATCACATTGTAGCAGAAATAAGATGATTCATGTAAGCACTTTCAAAGAACTAAATATTCATTTGACATATTCAGTAGACTTTCCTTAGTTTTCTTATGAACACTCAAGAGGGTCATGTTGTAATTCATCTATACACAAATTTGTGATTGCAGCTATACATTATCACTATACAGTTTGGTTAACACTGTTTCCCATGCCATTTAAGGAAAGGAAACCTAAAGATACAGTTTTAGTGACTCATTTAACGGGTGACAAAGATCACTGAATTAGTAGGCTTTCTGTGTTTTACATTGATTGTGGAAAACAGAAAGAGCCAATCATTCTTCATATTTATCAACAGAATTTTATTTTTGCTTATCTTCCTTCCCTAGTTCAAATATAAATTGTATATTTTCTTATCCTGGGTTTGACAGAGTCCAGCTTTGTTACTGTTTGGGACTAGTGTGTGAATTTCCTATTTATACAGATGTTTATGTCTTGGCAATAGAAAGATAGTAGCTGGAGACATTCAAAGTTATTTGTGTTAGATAGAATTTACCAATTCTTCCATATGCTTGATTATAATGAAAGTTAAAAACACAATTAAATTTATAGGAGTAGTTATTTTAAACTACAATGGAACTTTCTAAATATTATTTTATATTATTAACTAGGTCTTCTCTAATTATATAAATGATGGGTCAAAATGAATCATATGTAAGATTATTCTTTCTTATAAGCACATTTTATAATCCATGTAAATATGTGCATATGTAAATTGTACAACACACACACACACACACACACCTTTTTACCCTTATATAATTTTCTGTAATCACTATTTCACTCCTTAGGTTATTTAACTCTGGATAATTTCATATTTTGTGGATTTTTAAAAATATAATTCTTATTTAAATTAAAATGCATACATATTTTCATACTTAAAGCCACTTACTTGTATGTGGGGAAATGTGCTAATATGTTCACCCTGAAGAGCACTTCAAAACCCTTAGTTAAATTTCATCCTCACCAATGTTTCTTCCGTTCATGTTACATACCATGACTCTTGTGTTGGTTTTCCCAGGCTTGGCCTTTACAATGTTACTCTGTGTGTCTTTATCCTAGCAGCCTGCCTATTTTCAAACTAATGAAAGAGCTGTCACAAATTGCTACTGCCACCTATTAGTGGGAGCATAGAACTGCAAATCATGGTAATTCCTTTAAATAGTACCCTGGAAGCCTGGAAGGGGTGAAGGGCATCTAGATTCACACTTACTCTTACTTTTATATACAACTTCTAGTTGATCTTTTCAAAACAAGTCTTAACCCAAGCAATAAACTCAGCACGTTATTGACACAGTTTCTGAGGTTTACATATAACTTGGTGGATATGGATCACATGATTATAGAATTTTTCATAAAGTTTGGTAATAGAAATTTCGTTACTACATAAATTGTCAAGAAGTAGTATGAGGACCTAGTAAACTAACATGGTTAGATGATGAGCAGTACAGAATTTATTTTCATAGTGGTAACTTTAGACTTAGTCAAATCCAAGTAGAAATTTTGCTTAGGAAAATCTTGATTTTTTTACTTAAAACTTTTAAAACTATGACTCATGGATGTTTAAATGAAAAAAATCTGGATAAGAAATAAATCCACAAATTTTTGAACAGACACCAATTTAAATTATAAGAATTTTTAAGTATACATTCAGAAATATGACACAAGATTTAGTCTATAAGAAATTATATGCTTATACTAATGATATCTATACCCAACACTTTAAAATTTGTTTCTGGCAGTAAGGGTGCATATAATCATTTCTATTATTTCTACTTAAATTTATCCCTTAATGATCCTTGAATTGCAAACTTCTTAAGTGTTTTAAATATAATTGAACCTAAACCATACTGTGTATGATAAGTATATTCTGATAATCAAGTATCAGAAAACAAATAGTTGACACCACAGACCTATGCCTATTTAGTTCATTAACTCACTAGAATAAATCATCCTATTCTTATACCTTCTACATGAAGTCAGAAATCTCAAACCTAATCCATTCAGACTTCACGTTTAATTATTATAAGTTGTCACGTTATAGAGTTCTACAAAAGTTTCACAGTCTCAGTGGTTTTCTGTTTCTTAAAGTCTATATTATATTTACTGCCACTTCAAAGGTCAATCTGCTTGACAAATTTAACAGAAGGGACACAAATTGAGGACTTCCAGGAGCCTTTACTTGATGTCACAAGAGTTGAATGACAGGATACATTTGTGTATTATTATATGTTCAAATTTCATGATTTTTGTTAAAATATGTCTTGGATAGATTTGTCAAAAATCTAGTTTTCACCATCTTAATTTCAAAACTTTGAGTCAATATATGATTTGAAAGGAAATACAATTTGATAAAAAATGTATTTTTAAAAAGACTCATTAAATCAAAGACCCAGTAACATGCAGTGACTACTTGAAAAAGTTATTAAAAGAATTATAATTTATAACTTCATAATTCTGTGTATGTGTGTGCCTCTGTATATTGTAAATACACATTTCTAGATATTTTTTACTTTAATGTAATGTAAAACTTATGCTATGTTATTTTATGAGTATTTAAGAGCTCCTTAAAACATCTTAATAGTATCTAGAAAGTCAAATCATATATATATATATATATATATATATATATATATATATATATATATGCATATATATATATGCATATGACTCTAATATCATATATATAAAACATAGAGTCTAATAAGTGGTTCTTAACTTTCCTAATGCTGTGACCCTTTAATACATTTCCTCTTGTTGTGATGAGCCTCAACCTTAAAATTGTTTTATTGCTACTTCATAACTGTATTTTTGCTAGTGTCATGAATCATAATGTAAATATCTGTAATGCAGAATGTCTGATATGTGACAGCCAAAGGGGTTGTGACTCATAGGTTGAATATATATATATATATATATATATATATATATATATATATATACACATATATATAATGCAATATGTGATTTAAAGTAGTTTTATCATTAACAGTGAAAAATTTTCACATAATTGATTACATAAATTTCTTTATTCAACAATAAATATTAATATCAAATATGAAGTTATGTTTATGATACTGGTGTGTTTATGAAAGTAGCCACCCAGATGTATTAATACTTCCTTGTTAAATGTTTTTTACTTGATTCACAGAAAGAAATAAAGTTGTATAAACCAACCATCATATTAATTTATTTTAAGGTAATCATAATATGTCAAGCTAAATACATAGCAACTTTTGAAAATTTTATTTAAATTTTTAATATAGTGAAAATTGGCACGATTTAAAAGGTGATCTCATTTCACAATAATTTATAAACTCGACTCTTAGAAAGAGAAAAAAGTAATGGTATAACAAAAAAATCCTTTGAAATGTCTTCCCTTAACTTAAGTGCTGTTTACTAAGTTCCCCTTATGAAGGAAAGGTTAAAATCATTTATTTAACCTTTGGATTCACCAGACACCATCATACTGAGACTTGCATGTGTCTTTGATTTCTTCTCAATCTGAGGCACATCGTGTACTGGAAAAAACCATTACATTGAGTGATGGAACATTTGTTACTTGTTTAAACCCCCAAATATTTTTTCCCCTTTTTCTTCTTGTGAATCATACAGGTTTTTCTGAAGATTTCATTGTACCATGCATCTCAGATGAAAGATCATTTGATTTCTTAGTATTTCATAGGAGTGGAAAAATTGAGTATTTTGTAGATGAAATAAACAGTTATGTCCAAATTTAAAAGAGGAGGATTTGAACACTTAGCCAGTAACAATTCACACACTCAAGGAGGGCAGACACATCTCTCAGTGAATGTTTTTTGGGGATAATTTCTATGTGACGCTGAGATTTACAGAGTTCTCACGTTTTCTTCCCCCACAAGGATTCTAAATCAGACTGGTTCAGAGGAGAAGCCAGCATACCCCATTTTTCTAATATTATCACTTCTCCAGATGGTTCTGAAAACATCTATTCAGCTCCCTTTTCCTAGAAAGTAGAGGTACCTTCTTAGCTATGTAAGCACATCCACTACAGAAGCCACCTGAGTGCCTTTATTTCTCTTTCTCGTTTAACATATCAAATCTCTTTCATCTATAGAAGGCAGAATGACAAGGAGAAAGGCAGCACAGTGATTGCCTGAAAATTCATCTTGGCAACCTGAGCAATGACAGAGTTAATGGCGGATCTTTGAAGACAAGTGACCATGGGAAATTAAGGTTGGCAGGGAGTTAACTCTTCATGAGTCATGCTGCAATATTTTTAAGAGTGATGCAGTAGATATTTTAACTGTGTTTGACATCTAATTAAGTCAGAAAAAAAAAGAATTAGATTTAAAAAAGGAAAATCTCTCTCACAGTTAGAAGTAAAGTCTTGACAGTTGATTATCAGGCATGTACCTTGGCAAAACAAGTGTGTGTGAAGAGACACAAAGGTAAAGACATGGCAATAAAATGACAGAAGGAATCTGCTGGAACTCTTCTTCTTATTCCTTGCTGTTGCTCACTTTGCAATTTATTTTACCAAACTGCCAAGCTCTTGGTCTAGCAATAGAGTCCTCATAGAGCTCTGAGGAAGATCAAATTTAAAGGAATGCACAAAAAAAAAAAAATCCCACCATAGGGAAAATCTGTAAGACTTACAGAGACAGTGTTGCATACATGTCTCTTGATAATGTATTTATAGAGCTCTCATCAGCAGACAAGTTTAAACATATGTCCATAAAAAAAGAGCAGTTTCAATTCAATACTATCTACATGATTTGAATGACTAGACATGACAGGTGCCTCCCTCTGATTGACAATAATTATTGGATAGAAAATAAAATTTTCGCAAAATAGGAAATTATAGTGAATTTTAATCTTATTTTATAATTTATTGAACAATTAGAAAACTCTTTCTAAGACTATTAGGTTCTTAAAATATATTTTATTATTTCAAATTTGCTAATGCCAAATTGTAGCATGCAGCCATTTGACATCTTAGAGACCGAAACCCAAGAATCACATTTTTAAAAATCAAAGTTGAATGTGAAACTTAGTAGAAGTATAAGCTTGAATAAGATAAACTGACAATCTATAGATAGTTTTATGGTATCTTCTCAATGACACAAATCGAAGACCGATGAAAATATACACTAGTTCATATGATATGTAGCTAATTACTACATAGTTATATAGAAATACAGTAGAGACTTAATGAAATAGTTAATGTATGCTATGTGATTTTTCAATACCCATGTATTAATCTGCTTACTTTGCATTAAATTTATATGCAATTCGAGGCTCAATGAAATAATATACTAAAAATAATTTTCCAAGTCAAATTCTATCCTAAGTTGACTCCAAATACACACATTAATAGGTGTTTAATTTTCTCATGCAAAGTGAGAAAATTATTCCTGTTTCTTAATTGGTATCCTTATTCGCACTAAAGAATTCAGAAAGTTCTCCTCTATCATGTGAAAATTAGAAATACCTTTTCTCTGTAACAGTCATGTATAAAAAGGAAGTGTGTCTAGAATTAGCCAATACTCTTCATGGAACACTCTACAAGTAAGCTGAATGTATAGCAGAGGTAGAAGCTACTCAGTGCCCCACCCCCATTCAAGAAGTCTGAGAAGCATAGGAAATCAGCACCTTGGGGAGTTAAACTGTAAGAGTTATAATGATTTAATCTTAAACTCCATTTAATAAGACCTGAGCTAGAGAAATACCCTCTGTCACTAAAAGTTTTGTACACACACACACACACACACACTTCAGGGATTGTTTTACCATTACTTTACACATCAGTCTTTGAAATTTATCCAAACAAATATAGAACACATATTTTCTTTAAAATTGTCATCTGAAAACACACACACACACACACACACACACACACACACACACACACACAGAGGAATCTGTAACAGAAAGTATCATATGACCTCACAGGGTTCTTTTTTATAAATTTACACTTAAAAAGAAGTTCATGTAACTAGCTGTGTCACTAGAGAACATCAACCTTTGAATTCTCACTTAACTCCATATGGAATTAAATAACATTTTATTTCAAAGGCTAGTTTTACATCAATTAGGGAAACACAGTCTTTTCGCCATCATAACAGTGTGGGAAAACTAGCCTGTTCTCCCCAGTTTATATTCTCTTGGCAAACCGTGATCTACTGCTTATGTTAAGCATCTGAGTGTCAGATTTGAACAAACTGAATATTCATGATGACGATTAACCATTTAGTGCCTACCACTAAGGAGACACTGTTCGTTGTGATGGTTATGATAGCTGAGGCATGAATTTCGATAAGGAAGGCATTCTTTTGCATTAGTAGTCAATTAAAAATATTTTAATTGAAGTAAAGTAAGAAGAATGAACAGCACATAAGAATGATCAGGAGGTACCCAGATCAGCATGCACGGAGCAAGCACATAAGCACATAGCTAGCTCACTGTGATTAAATGTTCTTTGTTTGCATTTAAGTTGTCACATATCAAACAGAAGACATGCTTTTTGTTGTTTAAGGGAAAGTGTTTAAATTTCCACGGAAATTTTCACCAAATGACACAGTTTCCCAGGTTAAACTAAAGCTTTGATGGTTAGCGTTGGGAGTTCAAGGAAAGAAAGAAGGAGGCATTACAGAGATAGCCAGATAAAATAAAAGGGAAGCTTTACCTTTGTACGATAATTTCAGTCTTGGCACATTGTTCTTTCCGTTTGCATAGTTTGCTCTGGCTGTAAGTAATACACCCCAGAAAAAACAGGCAATCCCAGTGAACCAGCCCATGCTGCAGACGCTGGAGGTCCCTGAGCTGCTGCAGCCTTCCTTCCTGTATTGTGCGGCCAGAGAAGTTCAAACAATCTGGAAACTGGAGGTAACAGGTGATTTAGGTCAGTTTCATTCATAAATGCAGACAATCAAGACCTCATGGCAACACTACCGTCTCTTCTGTAACAGTCACGGAATCACAGAAACTTCAAACCCTCAAAAAAGAAAAAGAAAAAGAAAAAAAGAAAAGGAAAAGAAAAAAGAAAGAAAGAAAAAAATCGAGCCAGGCACCGGATAATGAGGCACAACTGTTGTGTGGAAAGAAGGAAAAAAAAAAAAAATTAACAAGGGCTGCGGCAGTGGCGCTTGCTTAAGAAGCAGTTCCTTTTATCTCCGCTCCGCTGATAGCCGGTGGCTGACTCTAATCCTGCTCCCTCTCCCTGCTTCATTCGGCTCCGAGGAAGCAGAATGAAAGGGAAACAGAGAAAGAGAGAGAGGAGAGAGAGGGGGGAGAGAGCAGCCGTGAGCAGCGCGGACTTTTCCTGTGCACAGGCAGGGAGAGATGACACAGGATCCCGCGGACAGGTTTTCCCAACACTCACTAGACGCGCTGACAATGGGAGAGGAGCGAGCTCAACCCACTCCCCTTCCCTCTTGTCACACAACACATGCAAAAAACATCTCGCGGAGATTAGAGCCGGGAGCAGAACCCTCCGGCGTGCCTGGGAGAGGCATGGGGCTATAAATTTACCTCCCGAGGCAAGCGTTGTTTTATAGCCATTTTGGGGGAGCAATTGTGATTTTTTTTTTAAATTGAATTTGGCTACCTACAGAATTTACAGTCCATGCTCATTATACTGCCTTGCTGAACTTGTGCAGTGCGTGCGTGTGTGTGTGTGTGTGTGTGTGTGTGTGTGTGTGTGTGTGTATTCTCGCATCAGTGTAACTTTAACCACGGAAGGTTTTAAAGCCCCCTTAGAGATTATTCCCGCCTCCACGCAACCCCTCCTTGGGTTCAGCCACCCCCTTCTCCAGCTCTACAACAAGTGTAGTGAAGAAATTCCTTGGAAAGCCCATATAAACGATCAGTTCAAGACAAATATAGGTCCACTGAGAATTATAAATTACAACAGGGGATTCGCGAAAGGATACTCCAAATTTAAAAGTGCCTGTGGTGGTTTTGCAGCTTCTGGAAAGCAGAGGCTGACTCTGCAACGCACCTCCTCTTATTAATTAGATCCACTTCCCTCGTGCTGGCTTCAAGGGCAGAGGAAGATGACAAAGTTCACAAAAGTCCCCGCTGAGTGTCAAGGACCAGAATTAAAAGAAAAGGGTGTTTTTATGTTTTCATGAACTGGTGAGGGGTGACTCAGTTCTCTGTGGGGCACAATCTTGTATTCGGAGGCGAGTTGGATCTCATTAATTCTCTGCCATATAGGCATGCTGTCTGTGGGGTCTAAATTTCCTCTTTTACGTTCTTTCAAGATCCCTGACATCTAGTGGTATTATGGGATTTGGGTAAGAGTTGTATAAAAGCTATAAGAGAACATTCTATACATTTCCTGTAATCTTCTCTGTATTCTGTTTTCTACCACCACCTCTAAACACTTTAAATCCGGAAGAGAATTCCTGTTTGATGATCTGAACTTTTCTTGGCAGAAAAGACAGGACTCCTCTCACAATCAAAAACACGAACACTTTTTGAAAGTACTCATAAAAGTCATCTAAGCATTGCCATGATAACTTTCCTACTGTCTGTGTATCAACAGCACTCTTCCCCTGACCTCTGTGTGAATGTAGATGGAGGAGGGGGAGTTAACGGAGGAAGGGAAAGGGGAAGACAAAACCTACTACACTAGATTGATTTGTCAAGCAGATCTTATTATATTTGTCAGTTCCTGAAAGCCTATTGATCAGTTAGTATTGTTAAGAATATAAACTCCAAAATCATGTTGATTTTACTGATTCCACCCTTGTTATCCTGAGCACTTCTCAGGCTTTAGGCAAAGGATTAAGACTACAAAGGACAAGAGGCTTGTTCGCTGGCCTTTATAGACTCTCATCCTGCAAAGGAATTCAGGCCCCCATTTGGGATTATCTAGAGAATTCCAATAGTGAATTATCACAACTAAACACCACCATTATTACTTTAAAGCATGTTGCCTCTCTATTTAATTTATTTTTAACTGTATTAAGATATCTCTAACATGTTTCCTGTGTGAAGCAGGGGGATAAGTTTATTTATTTTTTTTATCAACAGAACAGGATAAAATAATGTGTATCTATTTTCCCTGTTAAAAGTCAAACCTTAGAAATTTTCATATGCTCTGCAAAAAATAACAGTAAATTTCAATGGGAAAAGCTCAGATTGATTCTATAGGAAGGACATGTCATCTTAAAATTTGAACAATAAAACAGGAGAACAATACTGAATTGTACTGAATGAATAATTTATACTTCAGTTAATATCTAGAATTATATACACAAATAAGTTCATGTTTACAAACATCCTTATTCTTATAACTTTGATGCAATTGATTTTGGACAACATAAAGGTCTTTGGATCTTAGTCACCTGCTGTTATCTCACTCCTAACTTTAGCAAATTTAATTAAAGTTGTTTCCTAACTTTACAATTTTACACACACACAGACCCAGAGAGGGAGGAAGGGAGGGAGGGAGGGAGGAGAGAGAGAGAGAGAGAGAGAGAGAGAGAGAGAGAGAGAGAGAGAGAGAGAGAGGAGAGAGAGCCAGAGAATTAAGTTTAGTCTCTTTTCTTAGCTGAAGTAGAAGCAAGGCAGGAGAGTACCTGCTCAAGAGTTTGTAAAAACAGAGGACTTAACTGCAGGTGACAATATGGATTTTGATCCACTCCTCCAGCTGTTACCATTCACTCAAAGAACCTGTGGCCTAAGGCATGGCCTGATGGAACCTGCTGGATGTGCCTCCAGAAAACCCCGAGTTTTCTATATTAACACTGCAGCTAAGAATCAGAAGTAGCATATTGATCCTTTAATACTGACTCTTAAAGTATAGCAAAATACTCTGTTTCACACAAAAGCATTCTATTTTCAATTGCACTCCACTCCACAGCCTGTCTTGTACCACAATGAAGTCTATTAGCAACTGATTTCCTGATACTTCTAACATTTCAAGTTTTCAAATGTAAGTGTTGCCACTGGTGAGTGATCACAGGCTTCCAAGGATGACATCCTTGTGCTCATTTTGACAAAGAACTCAGTAGCTTTTAGCCTCAACCCCATTTCATACTGAGATAGCTTATGAAGAATTTACTGGGCATTGTACTTCATTTTCCAGAGAAACAGTACTTCCAACTTTACAACAAGTTAGGTAACTCAACTCTTATTAATTTTTTTTTCCAATAAAGACTGAGGTAGTTTTAGAAGTTACTTGTTAAAATATTTGTTTTGTGGGGAGATGTTTGTTTCTTAGGTAAAATCAATGTGATTATTTTGAAGGGCCTACTTATATTTTGTAATTAGGTGATGCACTTTAATCCCAGCACTCAGGAGGCAGAGGCAGGCAGATTTCTGAGTTCAAGGCCAGCCTGGTCTACAGAGTGAGTTCCAGTACAACCAGGACTATACAGAGAAACCCTGTCTTGAAAAAACCAAAACCAAAACCAAAACAAACAAAACAAAAACAAAACAAAACAAACAAAAAAAAACAAAAAAGAAAAGAAAGAAAGAAAGAAAGAAAGAAAGAAAGAAAGAAAAAAAAGATTTTGAAATGGCAAAATCCAAAATCCTGTTATTTACAACCAAATTTAAGTTGATTACCTCGGTAAATTGCCTGCTGTGACTTGGGTCACAGCTGGGGACTTGAATTCAAATCCTTAGCACATCATGGTGGCTTGTATCTGTATCTGTTATAGAGGTGGATCCTTGGAGCTCACTTGCCAGGCAGTCTGGTTAGTCAGTGAGGTCTTGACTCAGGGAGGGATCCTCTTCACAAAAACTAAGGAGTTGGGGGACAAACAGCATACTGTCAGCTTTGGCCTCTACCAGGCACTTCCATAAACAGGTGTACCAACACCCACTCAAATTCCCTCCTCCACAAATTACACAGAGTCTCAGACACACAACCTGCATTTTTCTGAGTAAAAACATTTGTTGTATGTGTAAAGAAGAGAATAGAAAGACTGATTATGTTTTGAGTGCATTCAATGCTTTAGTGTGTAAATCTACTTAGGGTGGACTTGATGGAACAAATGTACTTAGAGTCTCACTTCATTGTGATTATAGCATTTCCTCCCTAATGTGATCGCTATTAGAAATTAGTGACTTCTTTGAGGGAAATCACTTAACTAGGAAATTTTCAAAACGTCAATTAATCAGATTTTCTAACAAGACTTAAAAGACAACCAAACATGAAAACAAATTTTACTTCTTTTATCAAGATGTGTTTGGTTGGTTATATTTTTTTAAAGATAGCATCTGTTATTTCCTGTTATTTTGTTTTTCAAGAGACTGCTCAATTAGTCATTGAGAATCTTATTATCATTAACATTGTGGAAAATGCTGTAGTTACAGCTAACCCTCCTCATTCTCATGTTGAAATTCATTTTTAATATTTTTTTTTCTGGAACTAGGAATTTGAACTTTTTTCCCTAAAGATAATTTATGTAAGTGAAAAAAGTGCTTTAGAGATCAGAAAATATCCTACTAATTGAGATGCTTTGCAAACTAAATATTTGATGTATTGCATGTTCTGTTCAAAAATGCTCATTACATAAGGATTACTGTAGTCAGGGCTGGGAACCCAAGGGTGGCAGGTTAAAAGCAGTGTCTCAGAAATTAAGTTACACTTTGCATAATCTGACCCTTATGAATGCTTTTAGCATAAGCAATATGCTGTGGAAGCATGAGTTGAGACAAGGAATTGGTAAAATGCAAAGGGAATTCAGCCAGCCTCTGCAGAGGCATTAGCTCCTCCCTCCCCCCAATGCCCTGGGAATACAGATGTGGTAAAATAAGCTTGTCTCAGCTTTGTATTGAACTTGCAACACAGTGAAAATGTGCTCATTTTGCAAATGAACTGTAGTAATAAATATTAAATCAATGCAGAATGGGATGAGAAACTGACCAAAGACATATATTGTTACTGTATATCATAAAACAAACAAACAAAAACGGATAATTATCGCTGTCAAAAATCACAGGGAAAATGTGCACTAGTGACCATCTCTCTCCTTGAGAGTTTGTTTAGTGGGACTAGCAGGTGGCCTTTGTTAGCTTAGTTAATATGTTGGAGTGGGGAAGGAAGAAGTGGCTAGAAAAATAAGCTAAAGTTATGGTTTATGTCTAAATTGCTGAAAATGTCTAAACCTAGTCTTAGGAAGATGTCTTGATTGTTTGTTCTTTGTTTTGAATTTTAGGAAACGTGTTTTTATTTCCATCGTCTCTTTTATTTTTTTGTATCACTCTATCATATCTTAGCATTTTAGAAATGTTTTAAAATGGCACATCTTTTAACCATTTCGATCTGTAATGGAGCTTGTCACAACCCCGCCCCCACCCCTCCCCCTCCCCTCCCCATCCCCACCCCCATCCTGGTTTCTTTGCTAGATCATCTCCTAAATGAGTTCCCTAATAACCAGCCACTGCAAATACCTGTTGGAGGTGGGTTTTAGTGACAGTCTACACCTCAATGGAAAGAGAACAAGAAAAATTTAAGTGAGACACAAATCCCATTATTGTTAATAGTGATTAGCAGAGGCTCAGCAGTGAGCTGGAAAAGAGGCAGCATGTGCAGAATCTAAATGACAAGAGCAGGTTGGCCCCGAGAGTTTCAGGATATGAAGTTATTCACATTTTGCTTCCAAGAGGCACATTACACACATGCTCACTGAATAAATAAATAACTAGATCTACACTAAATATACAAAGTGTAGAAGCTGGCAACATTGCACACAGAATTGCTTCCATTTGACTCATGCAAAGGAGATGCAAAGAGTCCCCCTGTGAATGTCTGCACAGAATGTTACACCTCTGAGGTTCGTCTGCTACTCTCTGTATGCAGGGTCTGGGTGAATTAAAATGTGTCTCCATAGTTTGAGATTGATAATGACAGGGATCAGAAACACCTAAGAAGATTCAAACCTCCACAGGAAGGAGAGTTTGGCAAAACCAACTGTTTTGTGACAGTGACTCCAAGACCAGCACACAGTCGATCTTCCAGGATCACAGAATTCCCCAAATTGCAATAGGTAAAAAGGAAAGGCTATGCCTATTCTTCACTGTCTATACTATTGCATATTGCCTCCAATGTAAAACACCATCTCTCTCTCTCTCTCTCTCTCTCTCTCTCTCTCTCTCTCTCTCTTTTTCTCTCTCTCTCTCTCAATTTTTGTGCTATGGGGCAGAGTCATAACCCATGTTCCCATAGCCTTGGCTACAGCAGCAGCTGCCAGTTCATTAGCTAACAGTGGCATATTTTTTTTTATTCACAAGGATTTGTGAAAAGAATTCAATTTCCCATTTTTCTTTAGTGTGTATCCATAATATTAAGCCCTGGAAATCGATTGACATGACTTCATTTTCTTCCCCTGCTGAATCAGAGAGAAAAACAGCATTCAGTCTATAGCTGTTTATCTCCTCAGTGACAGATCATAGTTGGACAGATGTGCATTGAGGACCACGATTAAACAGCTATTATTTACTAGATTGTTTTGCATAATATTTATACATGACTTAAGAGACTTGGGGATTTAACAATTTCCGACTGAATTTTATAATTCTCCTTTGACACAAAATGTCTATAATACCTACCTGTTTTCTCACACATTTTAAAATTATATTATCTCCACTAAAGCTTTGATAGTAAACTGACATTCCATGCAGATTGGCAGGAGGAAAATATGAGTTTACTTATGTACTTATAACTTTAAATGGTGAGAATTTTTACTCTTTTAATAAGCATTTTTATATCATATATTTCTGTCAGATTTAGGCCTTCCCAGTTCCTCTGATATTAGGTACCTGCTCACCCATCCAACTCCAGGCCTCCTTCCTCTAGATTTTTAGAAAACAAACAAAATAGAAAACGAACAAAGAAACAATAAGAACATGCATACATGCACACCCACACACACAGGTGCCAAAAAGAAACCCACAAAATCAGAAACAATTATATACAAGTAAAGGACTGATTAGAATAAAAGTTCTCAAAAAGTAGTATGAAAAAAAAAAATCACCAAAATACCATTTTGTGTTGACCATCTACTGAGGGGCATGCAACCTTCCATAGTGAAACTCTGGAAGAAAACTGATTTTTCCTTTGGAAGCATCTGTGTTAGGGGCGGGGTACTTCTTCCTCTCAGTACTGGGACTCTAAGAACTTGACATGTGCAGGCCCTGTGAATGCAGCTATGGTGTGTTAGAGTTCATATGAGTCAGTCCTGTCATGCCTAGAAGACAGTTTCCTTGGTGTCATCCATTTCCTCTGGCTCTTACAAGATTTCCACCTTCTCTTCCTTCTGCATAGCTCTCCAAATCCTGAAGGAATTGTTCTGATGAAGACACCTTATTTTAGGACAAAGTGTTCCAAAGTCTCTCATTCTTTGCCCATTGAAGTAATGGGCATAATTCTGATTGCTTAAATTTCTACAGATAAGACATTTGCCTTATTTGATAGCTTTGTACCAAATGGTGACTAGCGTTATTAATACACTGAATTTTAAAAACTGTTCAGATAATGTATATAAAATGTTCTTACCACAATAATAATAAGGCACATACTAATTAGCTATATTTTCGTAATCCCATAGTCTATTATAGTAATTAGTAACATTTAAAAAAACTTGTTTATGTTTTTATGTATCTGAGTGTTCTATCTGCATATGTACCTGTATACCAGAAAAGGGCATCAGAAATCATTACAGATGATTGTGAGCCACCATGTGGTTGTTGTGATTTGAACTCAGGACCTGCGGAAAAGCAGTGCTCTTAACAACTGAGCCATCTCTCCAGCCCAATTAGCAACATAAAAAAAAAAAAAAAAAAAAAAAAAAAAAAAAAAAAAAAAAAAAAAAAAAAAAAAAAAAAAAAAAAAAAAAAAAAAAAAAAAAAAAAAAAAAAAACAATCATTCTACAGTGTATCATGCTTCGGAATATTACAAGGCACATACTCAATGCAGTCAACTTTGTCAATAATAAAATGAGGTTGTTAAAAGAACCTGTTATTTTTATAACATCACATTGTCTTCTACATTAACCACTGTAATTCAATGATGCCATGAAACCTATTTCAATCCCCAATGAAAAATAAAACATAGAGAAATTTGTGTAAAACTGAATCGGCCAAGCTAAACATGGTAGCCCATTTCTTAGGCAGATGCTGGGCTTCAGGGATCCCAGAGACACAACTCCAGGGGTGGGAAAGCACAGTCTGAGATATGAGAAAGCTGAAGTTAGTATTCCATGACTTCTGGGTCCCCAGTAGCCACTGGAGACTGAACACAGAAGTCACGAATGAAGGCTTGGGGGTCCCCATGGTGGTTCTCAAATTCTTGGACATTTAGGCACTGCTGGGAGTTACAGAGGAGTTGAGAACAGAGTCTGGACCTAGAGCTGATGACAGCATCTAGCCCAGGGCTGGGGGAAATGGAAAGCTCTGGTTTAGTTAGCTCAGTGGTGATTGTTCTTAGCTTGGTGGCAGCTGTGACTAGAAGTGTAGAGAGGCCTTCTACAGGAAAATGAAACTATGGCTACATAGTTGAAGACTGTCTCCATGACTCTCCACTATGGAACTTGATGAAAGAGACAGCCCACAGTTCTAAACTGATTATTACTGTTCATCATGGAAAAATGGAAACATACCATATCAACTTCTCAGGGTGGACTGGAGATTAAATATCTTTTGCAGGAAGGAATATCTGGGAAGGGAAGCTTATTGGCTAAGCCCTCAGGGCCTCTAGGTACCTTCTTAGAAGAGATAACTCTGTTTTGGGTCTACATGGTCACATTTCCTTATTTGGGGAGTGTGGTGCATGTCCCATTCCAGGTATTTGCCAGGAAGTGGGGGAGCCATCTAAGTGTCAGATGTGTACCCACCAAGTCTCCAGACCTGCTCTACCTTATCAAACTTCCTGTCATGGTTTACCATCCCACGACCAAATATAAGTACAACCATGAAGCCAGCATTACTACAGAGTTTTTTCTTGCAGACAAGGTACAGTCCGACTGCAGTCATATCCTGTGGCCAGACAACACTCATGTTTCAGAATTGAACATGGGGCAGGGGGATAATATAGAGATTGGGAAGAAAAAGCATAGCTCTAAAAATGGCCTTTAATAGAACAGTTCTTAAGAATTGCTGCAGTGGGTCCATAAAGTTTATTGAAATGATGAAAGATTGTGGCTGCTATTAATTTTATGGTCTAAAAACATGTTCTTTGCTTGTTGTATTTTAGAGTATTAAATGGAAAGGAATTTGCATATCATGTACAGTGTATTTGTCCGTAAAGGATAAGATGACATAAATTATAATGTAAAAAGTACAGAAGGGTACATGAACGCAGAAACCATGACCTAGACCCTCAAGCATGAGGTTGCCTTTGTTAATTAGCCTTGCAACTGCAAGCAGCTGCAGTTTGATGAAGAATAACAAACATTTCACCACTTAACAAACTGCTGGTGACTCACATGATCAGACCTGAGTATGAGATCCTCCCCCTTTTACAGCTTGTACAGTCTAGAAGAGGATGGTGTCTCTTTTGCTAAGTCAAGCCTTAAACTACCTGAAGACCTATTACTAGTACTGACTAAATCATCAATGTGTGAGTGGGTCTTTATAACCTAAGTTACAAGCCTCGTGAGCTAGAATTATTTATGTTTCAGGGGAAATTATTTTCCCAGATAAGTGCCATACTTAACTTTAGGAAACAGAGAAGTTAGGGTCAATGGGTGAAACACCTGTACAATTATTAAGGGGATATCTCCTGCTACTATTTATATTTTATGTCATTACATCTCATAGGTCAATAGCCCTCTTTAGTGTTTTAGCTGTTCACCATGTTTTGTTTCATGCTGCTTTTAGAACTCTAGGGAATCCTGATTGGCTGGTAAATAAGTTAATTTTCCATCCTGGTGGAATTTGTGCTGTAATAGCTTCAACAGGAGCCCTTCTAGGTTTCCTTCAGTGTTCTGTGTCAATGCATGGGACAGATTTATAAGGCAATGTTTAGCATCATACTATCCATGTATCACAAAATGCCACTTTAAGTCATAGGACCAGTGATAGGGATATTGTGATTCATAGTAGAGTAGTTCATGTTGATTTTTTATTTTTCATTAATGTTTTAATTATCATACCTCCTCAAAATAGCACAATGTATGGACGTGTTTGTTGCCTTCTGAATAAAATTGTAATTTTTATGTCTAAGAACAGTTCATAGCAAGGCTTTCTAAAAATACTGGTACTTGGTAACAGAATCAAATATAGTTTAGAAAAAAAATCATGAAGTTTTTGAATTTACCCCATTGGCCCTTTTTAAAAATAGTGTCTCAAATGTGAATTCAGTAAACGAGAAAACTGGCTTCACCTCTCTCTAAATGGAGTCTATCAGAAAGGGGCTCAAATGTCACTAATTATTTTATAGGAATAATCATGCTGAAGCTTTACACAAGCGAAAGCCTTAGTATGCTTTTGGACTGGCATGTCAGGATGAAAATAAAAACCCTTCTGCTGACGTGGAGCTGATTGAGTTACATTTAACAGGATGCAGAGCATGGCGCTTCAGCTATCTAACGGTGGTGGGCTGTTTGCCACCCCAGAAGCAAGATCATGTTTCCTCTGCCCCATGCAATTACAGAAAGCTTTCACAAATACTACATGATTGACACTGTGGCAGTCTTCCCAGTCTGACTTATTTGAATGTTACTATCACCATGATAAATGTACACTGCTAAAGTATTAGAAAAGAAAGTAAAATCATCTAACCTTTCACTTGGTGAGTTTTAAAAAGCTTAGTTTATACAGTAGAAGCTAAGGCAGCTTTCTATTTACACTAATTTTTTTTCTCTGATTGCTGTTGAGTCTTTATTTTTCACTTTCATTAAATGAATTTGAAATACATTCTACAGGTCTTTCCTGTTCACATGTAAAAATGAGTTGCTGGGAACAATCAAATGAAGCAGTAAGATATATGTAAAAACATAGTAAATATGTCATTCCTTAGGGATATTTAGCATCAATTAAGCTATCCCTTTCTTTTTATGCAATTTCCTTTTTACAGTTTCACAGAAATGGGGGCATCCCAGCCCTGATTCTGCACTGTAAGATAAACCTCTGTACAAATAGACCAGGCTTGGGGCATGCGTGGAGGTACTCACTGTGACAGTAAAGTCAGATTTCAGAGTTGTTTTATTTAATATCACAGTTTTAATTACAACTCTTCAGTGGTGAGACTCATGATCTGCTCCTCATGATTCCACTGTACAATCCCTTTCACACAGTGGAACTCAAAACCTTTACATGGCTGCCTTTACAACTCCTGTCTTAGTTCCTGTGCAATGTAGGATTAGCAGCAAGAAATAAAGCTGACTGTCAAATTGTTATACTCAGATAAATTGCCAAAACAGGAAGGAAAATAACTTCTGAGTGTTTTCAGAGTCCTATCCTTTTATTAAAAACTTTGTTCAAAGTATTCAATAAGTTTTTTAACTCATTGAGATTGATCTGGAATCCAATTTACAAGATTCAGACAATGGGTCATTATTTAGTTTTATATAAAGGTTAAAAAAATTATTTGCTAACATGGTTAAACTTAAGAAGCCTTAGTTTGTGATGTTCAGAAAAGTATACAGTAGGGTGATGAAATGCCCTTTAATAGAATTTCATTGCATATAGGTCTGATAGAACTGAGTTTCATTCTGCACAGTTCTCTCAAGCTGAAAGTTGGATGTTGCACAATTTAAAAGGCAAGGCCTCTTCTTGTTTAAGTAGGTGTGGGAAAAATGTGTCTCCCTTTTCTCAAGAGGTCAGTGGGTGTGTTGGTACAGAGCTAGGTTTCCTCACAACTACTGTGCAGTTGTGGCTGTTACTAGAAAAGACTGAGAGAGTATACAAAGAGAGGACCTTAAAACAATGATTCCGTGAGGAGCATGAGGTTATGTGTTTTCCTTCTCAAAGTATTATAGATTTATAAATAGACACACACATATATAGAGTCACATGTGTATATATGAGCAAGCATGCACAAACATGTGTGCATATTTGTATAAGCACATATGTCTGAGTCTGCTTGCTTCTCTGTTGCTGTCATTAGACATAATGACCAAGGCAGCTGATAGAAAAGAGCGTTCATTTGGGCTATGGGTCCAGAGAGATGGAAGTCTATCATTCCAGGCAAGTGTGGTGCTAGACAGAGACAGTGACTAGAGCAGGCAGAGAGATTGCTTCTTCAAACTAAAATGGAAAAAAAGAGACAGCAAAGCAAAAGTGACACATGGCCTTAAAGTGTCAGAGGCAGGGCCTGGTGATGTGTCTCCTCCAGCAAGTGTGCTCTTTCCTCCAGCAAGGACGCTCCTCCTTCCCCAAGCAAGAATGTTCCTCTTTCCCTGAGCAAGGATGCTCCTCCTTCCAGCAAGGATATTGCTCCTAAGCCTCCCCCTAATAGACACTAAGTAGGAACCTAATCTTCACATCTAAAATTTTGAGGGTCATTTGTCACTTAAACCAGCATAATTTCCATGTATATGTGTATGCTTACAGAGTTACCCAAATATTATATGAATATATGCATGTGTATACTTAATGTAATTTAAAAATAATTACTTAGCTTTTGTAGCAGGTGTTATGCTAAAGTTGTAAGAATTCTGAGATGAGCGAGCACACTCCAACCACCCAGGGATTGCAGTTCAAGGGAGAAACAACATAATCTTACCTGTTAGAAGGTCACAGAAACCTTCTCATAATGCCAAGGTATAAACTTTAAAACATGTTTTCTCCTGCATTTTGAGTGTTTAGTTAAACTAAGACATTTTCTAGTCGTGTGTCATAAAGTATTTCTCTCCTCTCTCACATGATACAAATTCTTCTTGGATTTTTAGCATCTGAAGTATCCGTGGAGCACTGGGCCTTGGCCATTTTTTGTAATAAAACTTAGTTAACCGTGTTTACATTTACTCATATTTACAATAAAATAATAAGAAATCTCCCTGAAGCTTCTCTGTTCTCATAATTTTATTTCTTTAAAATGAACTTTATCACTTTTTTCCCAAAGTCAGAAATTAGAGTAATTTGTCAAATAAGAAGGTGGACTATTTCTTTTTATTACTTCATTATACATTCTGGTAAAGATAAACACACTCAACTGAGTTTTGTTACAAAATTGAGTACCACATATTTATAATACATAGGAAAATGACATTAAACATCTAACAACTATGTGACTTTTGTAGGTAAGGGGTTATTAGTCTATACAGTGATTCAAATTTAACTACCAAGAGAACTGGTTTTATGTAAATAATGAATAGTATTTTCATTAAAATATTATCTTTTTCTTCCACATATTTAACTACATGTTTCCTAACAATGTAATTACTTTTCTTATTTTTTATTTTGCTAAACAGTCATTGATGGAATTTGATTTAAAATAGAAAGACAGGAAAGAATATTCTAAGGAAACTTCTTAGTGATTTTACTGGTGTGGGAAATGAGCCATCTACTCTCCCTAATGTCAAGTACAAGTAACAGCAGAAGAATTTATTTAATTATTCCATATCATGAAATGTATGGAATACATTTGTGTTGTATGTGTTGGTATGCATTTGTATGTTTGCAGGCTTTTATCTAATGTAACTGAGAGACTACATTATTGAATATATATGAAATACAAGACGATATGTTGAGGGGAGCCCAATCTGAACACTGCTTTCAGTTTTGGCATTAATCAGTTATGGTGCTGCATAGTGGATTTCTCAGGGCCTCAATATGCTGTACACATAAATTAATTGGACCACATAATCTGAATCCCCATTTCCTTCTAATTCTGAAAATACTATGCTCTAACACATTTACTTGATATAGTGTAATATTTTATCTCCTTTTTGGAAATATTTAATTGTTTTGCTTACGACTAGAATCTAATGACTCAAACTCATCTATGTAAGTTATAATTTAAGTTCAGCCAGGTGGTGGTTGCGAACGCCTTTAATCCCAGCACTTGGGAGGCAGAGGCAGGCAGATTTCTGAGTTCGAGGCCAGCCTGGTCTACAGAGTGAGTTCCAGGACAGCCAGGGCTATACAGAGAAACCCTGTCTCGAAAACACCCCCCCCCCTCAAAAAAAAAAAAGAGAAAAGAATTTAAGTTTGGAGATAGATATACACATTATTTTAAAGATACTTTCACTCAAAATATTTCATAATATATGTTATCATATTTGTTTGTTTGTTTGTTTATCAAGACAGAGTTTCTCTGGGAAGCCCTAGCTGTCCTGGAACCCACTCTACAGACCAGGCTGGCCTTGAGCTCAGAGATTCCCCTGCCTGTGTTGGAATTAAAGTCATGTGCCACTACCACCTGGCATGTTTGTTATCAAACATTAACTCATTAAATATCAAAGTATTGACTCATTAAACAAAAACATTGATAATATACGTTCTAAACTAGAATACATAGTAATAACTCAGGATAAACATAAATTCTATGATTTTGATGTTAACTTTAACTACTATGATGCAAAAGTTTTAGAGGTGTTTGTACAACATTTACCATTCATATTTTTGTATTCTCATTTGACTTTATTAAGATATACATTGGTAAAGATAATATTATTGTGAAAAGTGACTTACTTTAGCAAGTGTTTAAACATGCATTTAAACATGGAAATCATTTTTATACATTCAACTAGTTAACCTGGGGAAAATATTTTAAGAAGCTTGTATTCCTGCTCTGCAGGAAGCCTAAATTAATAAAATATACTAAAAATACAGATAGAAAACATGCATTCCTTGTTCAGGTATCTCAGGCAATAGACATTCAGCTCAAGTGAGGTTTTACAAGGGCTTTCTGTGGGAGACAAAGCTGTTGCTTGAGTTGTTCTTAAATGATGAGTAAGAGCAGCTGAAGAAAGAGGAGGTGGTCACACCAGGACTTCAGCCAATGCACAAAGCCACAAGATAAGAGAGCATGTGTGAGTGCAGGAAATAGGAGCAATTTCGTCAGTAAAAGGATGTGAATTGCAAAGAGAGAAAGGAGAAATCAGCAGGGTCCAAATCAAAAGGCATCTCTACAGTCACGCTTGTAATCTTGATGTGGGTGATGAAGTGCCACAGAGGATGCAAAGGAGGAGACCATCATAAAAGATCTGCCTTGTAGAAAAGGAGTCCTATTTCAGAGGAAGATGCATTCATTGGAATACCACTGGGAAGCTAGGCGGTCAAGGAAGCTTATTTTAATGATCTATACAAAGAGGAAACTAGGCTCCCAATCATGGCAGTTGCATACTAATTGAAGAGGTAAGACAAATCCAGGATATGATACGTAAGGAGGCACAACTTGCTAGTCTTGAGGAAGTGAGGTTAAGGCTAAGGATGGATATGTGAAAAGTGAGATTTTTCTAACAGTTTTACCCATGACTATGGCAAGATGGCTAGAGCCACTATTCATTAAGACCCGGATAACATGAGCACATATGCCTGGGACAGCAAAGGGAGTGCAATCCTGAACGTGTTGGTTTAGGACAGAGTACCAACGAGTATTTTAGGTACACACAGACAGTTGAACAAATTAGTCTAAAGCTAAATTGCCAGAGGCAAAAATAGGAATATATGTGGGAGTGAGGGCTAAGATAGAGAGGGAAAGTACACTAAGAACAGATCTCTGGAATACAATAAAATTCAGACAGAGGAGAAAAGCAAAAAACAAGAAAAGGAGTCCAATAAGGTAAGGAGTGGAGGAAGAATGCCAGGGCAATCCAGGGAGAACCACTGCACGAGGTCAGTAAATGTGGGAACAGGTTTTGATGCTGATGGTACCTGTAGGGTTTGAAGCAGGTGGATGAAAATCATCCATGTATAAGGAGTGATCTCAGTGTTGGCAATAGGGTCCAAAGATCAGCAGTTTGGATATACACAGTACACCACAAGCAATTACCTTGTCAGATGATTTTGGCGATTCAGCCTTCTGTCTTCTCAAGTCTCAAAGACAGGTGGGAATTAAAAATTGTTCTTTTATTCTAAGTTTCATGATGAATTTTGAAAGATGTGCCCTTAGTGATACTAGAGCACACAAGGGTTTACATCCATTGTGGCAGCATCGAGCCAATTAATTCTTTTTGTTTCCACATGATTGAATTTGTTTCTCCATTCCACCCTCCCAAGTGTCTCCAAGGCTCCAAACACAAATTGATTCTCTGATCACAATGTAATATTATGCCCTTAGCTTTTTATGTAGGTTGATATAACAAATGATCTGGTAGGGAATAGCCTCACAATGTCTGCAAAGCCACTATTCATTATAGGAGTCAACATCTCAAATAATGGAATACATGATAAATCCTCTTCCTGAATTTCGTGCCAGGAAAGATTTTTCCTAATGAAGAGCTGATATACTCCACTTTATCAGTTAATGGAAATGTATTTCCCTTTTAACCTTGGCAGTGGGGAAATTTAAAATGAAATCTAATCCTGTGTGTAGAAACTACCATCTCTTTTCTAGCTGGCAACTGTACATCGTATTTTCTTTTCTTTTATTATTTTTCTCATTCTGTAATATTATACTTGGTTATGTGTATTCAAGTGCATGTATATAGTGTATACCTGAGCAGTCATTAATCCTGTTACAAATACAAAGTGAAATTAACAGCAACAAAACCAAAACATGTGAACAATGAAACATTTTCTTGGAGTCTGATTTATTTTTTCCTTACTATTTTTGATGTTATCTCTGCGCCCCTATGTGTCTCAGAATGTACTGTTCACAAAGAAGTGTTTATCTCTATGGAATTATATTAAATATAAACTCTTCTATATTTGGATTTTCTTATCAATTTTATTTTTCTTTAGCTCTACACTTAATTTAAGAAAAAGGATGCCAAAACCCCTCACCTTGAAATACTGACTACTTACTTACTATGTTTTCCTTAATTCTTAATTATATAATTCTAATCCTGGTAGCAATTAACACAAGTATCACTGGTGATTTTTTTTTCCAGAACATTTAACTGCATTTAGAAGCACTTAATTTTGTAATCTAATTCAAGTATCTCCTCTGATGTTCACTGTTCATAGCATTTTTTTTTTTTGTATGTGAAACTGCCAATACCTCATATTCCTTAAACAGAAATTCTGAAGGGCAGTGCCAAGAAAGGTATATATGAAAAAGGGACGGCACATTATATTCAAAGAAATGGAGAGTTTAAAGTATTTGTATAAGAACTAACAAAACCTGTTTTTCTGGGTTGGAAATTCCAAGACATTCTTCTTTGATAAACTCCTTTTCATCTTTTAGGACTGATCTCACATCAACTCTTTTCAAATCCTTGCTTCCAAATCAAGGCCATCATGTGGGCTCCTGGTACTTTGTCCTTAAACACTATAATGAATCTCAAAGTGTAATATTTCTCTTTGTATTTAACATAAAAAGCATACATTAGTGTTCATTCTTGAAGTCTGGACTGTATCAATGGTTTGATAAAAGAGTTAAGAAGTTACTGGTATAAAAGCTGAAGATAATAGAGATAATAGAGCTTCACTCTCAATCTCAGATATTTTACTATCTCAGTTATTAATATAATTATGCAGTTGGCAATGACATTCTACCATTGGCATGAAGAGGTAAGAAAAATAGTAATAGCGTGAATATAAAAAATTGGTAAATAAAAGTGACTCTTATGAACTTGATGCTAAATCATCATACTTCTTTGGAGTGACAAAGAATTTTACTTTTAATTGCCTCCAAATAATTGAATATATTTTATAAGAAAGAGACTTCTCAACATCTAGCCTAGTAAACATGCATAGACAGGTAGTTCATGAAGAGGGACACCAAGAGAAAGACCCAACAGCAATTCTGAGAGTGTAGCTGCAACTCACCTCAGTTGACAACATTGAAAAGGGACACTGTCCTAGGCTGGTCGCATGATGCCCTCTCTACCCATGTGTGGGTATGATACCAACTTGTTTGGTTTTATTTCCAAATCATCTGCTTCTAAGTAGAGACTATGATTAATAAGTAGACATACATGTCATGGGTTCTGTGATTTTGAATTTTACTCTAGAGTTTCTAAGTAAATAGTGTGAACCCATGATATATCAGGTGATGGATTTCACTTAAGTTTATCAAAACTTAAGGTTCTCAACCACAGAATTCTAGAGTGTAAGAGTTCTACATCTCCACTTTTACAAGTGGTAAAATCAAGGGATGGAAATTACAATAATTTTATATACTAAAATGAAGCTTATATTATACTTTCTATATTATTACTAATCCACTGATTTTTATATTGGTCTGCATAGTAAGACAATATGGTGCCAACATTAGAAAGATCTAGAATTCTGTATTTGTACTAATTCAATCATGTAATGAAACCAGGACTAAGAGGCTGCCAGTATTTTCCTTTGAGATGCATTTTTTAAATTACAGTTCCCTATGTTTGGGCAATTGGAATGGCTAGACATTAGCTTTCAATACACAAAGGATTAACTGAATTATGCTTGGTGCATTCTCTCCTCTCACCTTGGAGGAGGTCTTGGAATATGAAACTCTGAGCTGCATCCTTGGACTTCAATAAAAGGGGGAGCATCCCTGCCTGCTGCTTTACAATCTCTGTCCACCATAGAGCTACACAGTGCATTTCCTTGGCCTTTTCATGTTGTGGAGATGAATCAAAGGTTAGATTGTGAATGAGGCTGCATTTTCATTATCCCATCATTTTAAGACTTAGCGTCACCTGAGATTTTTCTCCACCAAATGGGATGCCATTTTTGAGTTTTATATTCATCTCTAGAAAATAGAATTGGATCTGATACATAGGAGTTATCTGGACATATTAATTAAAGGAATGAATTTGCAGTATGTCCAGTTGTATCACTGGAAAGGTAATGGCCAAGAGAATACTTTAGTGTCATGCATTATATGTTTACCCTTTGCATACTTTTTACTCAAAATAACTCTTCTAATGGTCTACCCTTTAGTCTTTTTATAGATATGACAGTGGCAAGGACAGTATCTCTGCAAACAGTACTGAAGTCTATCGTAAGTCTATTTTTAAAGTACTTTTTGAAGCCTGATCTTTTTCTTGATGTGAAGTTATGCTGACAATTGGTTTAGATTAAAACAGCACCACAGAAAACTAACTAAATTTTGTTCCACTGAGAATAGAGAAAAATGGTGTATCAGCCATGTCTGTGAGTCATGTTAGTCAGACCAACAAATGCACGCTGAAATATATAATGTCATGGCATGCTCTGGCTTAGCACAAATCCCCATAAATATTTTGTATGTTCTTGAAGTAGATGGATGTCCAGTGGACAAATACTCCAAGAAAATTCTAAAATTAGATACCTCATCTAAACTGTGAACAAGAATTTAATGAACAGTCAATTGCTCAGAGATTTAAGGGTCATTATATAAAATGCCATTTGTTGTCTTTTATTTAGCTTTACATTACAAGCCATTTCAGAAAGAAAAAAAAAATAGCATAAAGAGCAAATACCGAGGCATTGATTCCCCAATATAGCAATCCTTTGGAATAACAGTGGATATGTAACTCATGTTAATTGGGCCAAAACAGCAGCAGCTCGAATACTAAATTATTCATCATGTTCACAAACTGTCAGATAGGGCAAATAGCCAACTTTTCAAAATAATTGCAGAAAGATTGGCACAGCTGTACTGTGTATTCAGTGTGCCTTCCATATCCTTCTGATCACCAATGTTCAGTGCAGAAAGGAAAACCTCTCCTTGATAGACTGAGATCGGAATTTAGAGTTCATTCACAAATATTTTGGGAGGGAAACTGATTAATTCAATTTATAGTATAATTTTCCATCTCCAATAAATTAATCATATCAAAATATTTCCAGATTAAGAGAAATTAGCAGTAAAAATGGATCCCTCAAATATATATCGATAAGACCCTAAGAAGTCCAGTCTCCTCCGTGATTAAAAGTGCACAATGTTGCTATTATTAGCTTGCAGATTTATTTGGTGATAATGAGTACATTTGGTCCCTCATAAACACTTTACATAGGATTCTAGTTATTATATTGTAATATGGCTAAATGTAATATGCGTAACAGTGCAAACATGAAGTAGGAAAGGATGGCAACAGAGTGAGTCAACGATGAGGAAGGATGAGGGAATAAACAAGAAAATTCAACCTGCAATCATTTTTTTTTACAAAGATCCTTTTAAGTTTCTTAGCATTTGGCTAAGGTCAAGTGTAAGACAGCTTCATCAGGAAATTAACACCTATGTCTTAAGCTCTTCTAGTAAGAATGAAGCTATGAGTAAAATGAGATCTATTTTAGAATGTAAAAATAAAACCTTCTAATTTGCATAGTTCTACAGACAGTCACTGACTTTTTTTTAAATAAAAAAACCCTTCAAACTATTTCTGCTCCAGATGAGTACACAGGTACTCAAAATACTTTCTTGTTACACATATTTTTTTTTCATGTAGAATTCAGAAACACCAGCCCGAATATTAAAAACTATAAAGCTGCTAATTATATTATAGCTATTAAAAAGTGATATTAATTTTAGGCTTATTTTCGTCAGTTGGCTTTCAATAAGTGAGGATGATATATTGAATTTTTTCATCAAGAAAAATAACGCAATGTCAATATATATGATGATTTCAACAACGCAAGGAAATACAAATGTGACATTTAGATTGAGTGTACCTTCCTGAGGAAATACAAATGTGACATTTAGATTGAGTTTTGTCTTTCCAATTCTTCATGATTTGATGAAACCAATTCTGTGTCAGTAGTGAAGACGTAATATATTTTATATTTTTCCTCCCTATGATATGAGCCCTGTGCCCACCAAACTTCAATTATGATGATCTCAGACTCTGTGTGCCTTTTGGAGTCATAAGGAAATTGACAAGAAGAATAATTGGAATACTATTTATTTTTCAAGGAATTATATTTTTATACATATCATAGACATGGTAAATAGACTTTAATGGCTGAAAGAATTACAAAATCTGTCAAAGCTCTAAGTGTAGCCACGTTGCCTAAAGTGTGTTTATGAGTCTGCTTGGGACTTGCTGAGGAGCACACTGTATCTCTTGGGACCATGAGGCTTTCTGCCTTGATGACAAGATTCTCCACTGCATTGGTAACACAACCTAGTCATTATGTCAAAATTCACTTTTTTACCTTTGAGGAACTTCTTTAAATAGCAAGATTTATGTCAAGAGACAAAGAACTTTAGGTTATCATCGATTTTGATCTTATGTCCCATCTCATCTTATTCAGGGAAGTAATCAAAAATTAGTTACACTGAAATATGTGTTCAGATTCTACGCCTGTAACCCTGTCATTTCTAAGCTATAAATATCACACCCTCCTTCCATATCTCTTTTCTCTTATGGGGATAGTAAAATGGTATGTTCTCCAATGATCACATCGAAAGTGATGCCAGGCTTTCAAGATTTTGCTTGAACACACCAAAATCAAATGTAGAGGGCTAGAAGCCTAACCTATCATTTATAAAACTATGAGCAGATAAGAGGAAATGAATAGCAAATACAATAAAAATAAATAAATAATATTTCAGTCACATATTACCTCAGGAATTTGAAAAACTTGGAAGTATGACAATGATTACGACTTACAAAGGAATATTTAGGGAATTTGACCTTGTTCTAAAACAATAAATAAGAGAAAGCATGAGGAGGACTACATTCCACACAAGCAATAGCTAATTTTTAGTATGTTATATTTTTTTCTAATATAGAAAGAAATGGTTTTAGATCATTAAAGAAAATTTGACTATTTAACTTGCCTATTACATGAATTATGGCAATATAAACACCTGGGGTGTGTCAGTTCTTTTCAAAATGCCTGTGTTGGTGTGACTACAGAAGCTTGCTCAAAATTCAAATAAGGAGAAATGAATGCAGACTTCCTCAGGCTTCAGGGACCTGGGGCATAATTGAGGTTCTTAGTGTATTTCATTTAAATCAATTAAAACGCTTCTGAATATTGACTTATCATTACATAATTACTTTCTGACACATTATATATAGTCTATATAATATATTACATATACATGTATATAATATATAACATTTATGACAAATACATAGCTGACTCTATCATCATGGCAAACTAGGAGACAGGTTAGGTTGATTGGAGACTTACATCTTCATTGAAAAGTGGAAGAATGTTGACCAGTAGAGCAAGTGATAAACTCAATACTAATTTTAGAATATACCCTAAAGTACAGATTTGCCAGCGATTGTAAAGGAAAAGGTGAACTAGGGAAAACAATGGTGAGGACGGTGATCTGGTTTGGATCCGGGTAAAGTTTGTTCTCCAAAACTCATGTGTTCCAAGCTCTGTCCTCATAATGATAGCACTGAGAGATGGTGGAAGCCTGGGTGATAACTCAAAGCTGAATCAGGGGTTGGACTGACCTATTTATTATTGAAGTGACTCATGTCTTTGCTTCTAAGTGAGTTAGTGAATAGGTTGTTATGGATGGAGGTATCTTTCCTGAATACCTCCTTTCCCACTTGCCTATACTTTCACCCAAACTGTCACTAAGATACCTTCAGCCATTTTGTATTGTAGAAAAAAGGCATCAAATAAGTCCCAGTACCATGCTTTTAGATCTCCAGAATGAGCTAAATAAACCCTTTCCCTGTGTTAAGTATTCATTTTTATGTCTTTTGTCTTAATAATATAAAAGGGATAAAACAGGTAACAATGAAAGATGGCTAATTATGACTGTGTGTAGAAGGATATACTGCGTACATGAATTTGATATATGTCTATATAACACATGCATTACTTGGATTAAACTTGTCTTTATAATTACATAGATTTATAGATTTATTCATTCACAGATTTCAAATTTTATTAAAATATGCTTCTGATATCACAATTCTGTAACATTTCAGAATAAAATAAACCTATTTAAAAGGATCAACACAAAAGATCATCCTTTCTCTGTGTGTGTGCATGTATGTGTGAGATATATGTATATATATATATATATATATATATATATATATATATATATATATATATATGTGTGTGTGTGTGTGTGTGTGTGTGTGTGTGTGTGTGTGTGTGTGTGTGTGTGAAAGCTATAGCACATTTCTATGAAAAAATGGGCCAGTTACAAGGGTGTTTTAAAAACCATACAGCACAGGCCCCACAGGACAATATGTAAAATAAGAACCATCTTCAACATATGTATCCAATATAGACTAAAGATGATAAAATTAACATGATAGCTAGAGAATTTCAGGTATCGTGAACCTTAGGAAGGATAAGATGATATCATGGTTCAAAAATAAATTAGAAATCTTATCTTAACTTAACCCAGTTGCAAAGTTCACCAGTAGAACACAGTGTAACTTGTGGAACATGCAGCTATTCAGATGTATACCCAAGTATATACAAAGGTATTATTAAGAATGAAATCTTGCCAAAAGATATGACTAATATATATTTTTAAAAAGCACACAGATAAGAATCTTTTCAAAGTTTTTATAGTTATATTAAAATAAAATGAATGAATTCTTCAACAAAGATAAAGATTGTTCAAATATTAGAAACAAATCCTAAACATTTTCTCATATCTCACATCTTTAACTTGATTTTTCATTTTAATATTTACTTTAAAATTTTCATGGTCTATTAACACTTATTTAAATGTGACTTAAAAAATAAAGGGACTCTAAACATGATCTATTATATCCTCTGAATCAGGTTTTGTTAATCATATGATTTAATAGAGAAAAATTTAGGAGATTTTTTAAAACAATTCAGAATTTCTAGATTTAGTTATTTATGAGAAATTTTCTGGTAAGTAACAAAAGAGCCCAAGATCTCACAGTGTTTTCTTTATTTAGGTTCTAGAAAACCAAACAGAATCATGATGAATGAGCATTGTCATAGAGCTAAAACATTCTCATGGAAACATATATTATGAACTATATACAATTCATTAAGTAAGACGAAGTCCATCCATGCAAGGCTCCTCTCAGTCAGCACGAGTATTAAGGTGTATACAGGACACCTTGAGCACATTTTTAAGTACCACTAATGAAATAAATAATATCTGTTGTCACATCAGCCCCTGGGAGGGGGCTGTGCCCTCATGCTTACTCATTTGTCACTCTCTGGTTGAACAATGTCTCCTTTAGGACACACATCATTTCCCCACAGCTGGCAGCTACCCACAAAGAAGTTAATTGAGTCATTCATTTCCCCTTGAACCTACTACTGTTTGGAATTGTGAACCATCAACACCACATGTAATAAGGCGGCAGTCCAACCCTATTACCAACACAAGTTGAACCTGCTTTCTATTCTGCTCAAGTATGTGTAACTGAGCAGTAAGTCTGTAAAAGTTATAAGTTGTAGAAGAAATGAATCATGAAATATGGAATGAGACCAAGTTTCTGGTAGGCTTACAGGAGATACTTTAAAGCAAAGTTTTCTGTTCTTCAAAGACAATTTTGATTTATTTTTTCTGATTGCCTTTGATTCATGAGCAGTAACTTCTAAGGTTATATTCACTGAATGAATACAATTTCACAGAGCTTTGTAAATACTCTGTAGAGATGGGCCATGATGAGGACCACTAAGTGGTAGCCATATTCCAGAATACCCCACTTAATATGCCATTTTGCCTCTGAGCATTTGATCACTTCACACCCATGCTCCTTCATAGACTTTTCTTCTTGTACAAAGAAACTATTAACGCTCTTCCAAAAAGAATTTTAATTTCCTCAAATAACTGTTATACTTTTGGAGATAGCAAGATAGTTCCTTTGAATGACTCATTAGAAAGAATTCTGGAAATCAGTCTGGCGGTTCCTCAGAAAATTGGACATAGTATTATTGGAGGATCCTGCAATACCTCTCCTGGGCATACATCCAGAAGATGTTCCAACTGGTAATAAGGACACATGCTCCACTATGTTCATAGCAGCCTTATTTATAATAGCCAGAAGCTGGAAAGAATTCAGATGTCCCTCAACAGAGGAATGGATACAGAAAATGTGGTACATTTACACAATGGAGTACTACACAGCTATTAAAAACAATGAGTTTATGAAATTCCTAGGCAAATGAATGTATCTGGAGGATATCATCCTGAGTGAGGTAACCCAATCACAAAAGAACTCACGTAACATGTACTCACTGATAAGTGGATATTAGCCTAGAAACTTAGATTACCCAAGATAAAATTTGAAAAACACATGAAACTCAAGAAGAATGAAGACCAAAGTGTGGACACTTCGCCCCTTCTTAGAATTAGGAACAAAGCACACATTGAAGGAGTTACAGAGATGAAGTGTGGAGCTGAGACAAAAGGATGGACCAGCCAGTGACTGCTGCAGCAGGGGATCTATCCCATGATCAGTCACCAAACACAGACACTATTGATTATGCCAGCAAGATATTGCTGAAAGAGCCCTGATATAGTTGTCTCATGTGAGGCTATGCCAGTGCCTGGCAAACACATAAGTGGATGCTCACAGTCAGCTATTAGATGGAACACAGGGTTCCCAATGCAGGAGATAGAGAAAGTACCCAAGGAGCTGAAGGGGCCTCCAACCCTATAGGTGGAAGAACTATATGAACTAACCAGTACCCCCAGAGCTTGTGTTTCTAGTGCATATGTAGCAGAAGATGGCCTAGTTGGCCATCATTGGGAAGAGAGGATCCTTGGTCATGCAAACTTTTTATGCCCCAGTACAGGGGAAAGCCAGGGCCAAGAAGTGGGAGTGGGTGAGTAGGGGAGCATGGTGCAAGGAGGGTATAGGGGACTTTCCGGATAGCATTTGAAATGTAAATGAAGAAAATACCTAATAAAATTGGAAAATATTAAAAAAGAAACAATTCTCAAAGGTTTTGTTATTGATGATGATGTTATTTTATAATTAATGGATTATTTATTCTTTAACAGAAAGCGACAGTGAGTGAAGAGGGAACAGAATTCTCGTATCCAGTAAGGGAAGTTCTATTTATAAAATAAAAAGACAATTTTACCAACTCATAGCTCATAGAACGTATCCAGCCATGTGCCTTACTATCTAAACTACATCTGCACCACTGAGGATGCTGCTTGGGACAATATGGAGAGAGACACAGTTTCGCTCAGGAATAATGAGCTCTACTTTGAGTCACAGAAACTTCTGGAAGAATGTGGCAGTTGGAGAAGCTTCCAGAAGGATGTGGACATAACAATGTAGAAGAATCCTAGATTGTCAGAGTTGGATAATAGCTAGAAGGAAGTGGCACAAACAAGATAACATGCTGTCTGCTTTACAAGCTGTTGCACCAAGATTAATGGGCTAATTTCTGAGAAGCACTTAAACAGTCATGGATGCTAAGTTTAAACAATCTTATTTATTAGTTGGCTCTCTGGCAAGTTTCCCCTGAGAGCACCACAGGGAGCCACACAGAAATGCTTCTTACTCAATTCCAATATGCATATTGAGTATAAGGTAGATTCTAATTGTAAGAGAACATTTAAAACGGTGGTGAATCATCTTAAAATGAAACCAAAGGAAAAATCACTTATGCTTAAATATTGGAGCTTCATCAGTATTCAAGCAGGAAAGGATCAGAAATTAACCTGAAATGAGAAATTCTGTTGTCACTGTCCCTAGAGAACAAGATTGAGAGAAGGGAACATAAATTCAGAATGTTGCTGTTAGGAAAAGCAAAGGTGTCAAAAATCACACGTTTGGTATAAACTCCCTTATGAGATGGTCTCTGAAGAAAATGGCTTTAAATGTGTAAGCAGTGCCCATAAAGGTTTACAAAAACCCAGAGACGTGGAGAAGCCAGACCCTGAAACTCCCACAGAAAATTTTGAGCTTTCAAAAATTGTGTACTATCAAGTTGTGAGGATAAGTAAGTTAGTATAATAAAGTTGTGATGGATAATGTTCATGTAATAAACTGTATGTCTATAAATATATGATCAGTATGCCTATGATCTACTGAAGAAACAATCTATTTTTAATATCGTTGGTTAAGACAAATGTGATTTTTAAAAAGTCTGAAGTAGTTGGGCAAAGATGTACAACCAAAATCATGGTAGAAGTACAATAAAATTAGATATGATCTTATTAAATCTTTTGGGTCAGATCTATAGTACTCAATATTTAAAGGCAAGTTGAATTTGGCTATATGTTCTTTAAAATATCTAGTACAAATTATACAATATTCAATTCCTAATGACATTTGGAAATGAAGATTTATAGGTGGTTATCATTGACTGTAATTACAAGGCTGCCATTAAAACCCCCATGCATTAAGTATGCCTCACTGAGTTAGCCCTCATTTGTTTAGTGCTTGAAGTTTACTCTTTGCAGCAAGAAAGACATTGGAAATAAAGGACATCTATCTCTACCAGGTTAATTCCTAAATGATAAACTGGTCATCCCGTTCACCTTGGTTTATACACATGGGAAAGTGGAAGGAAAGACAGGAGGAAAAACTTCTGCACCAGAGCAGAAAATTGCAGAGGTGACACTAGAGAGCACTTTTTATAAACTAAAGAATCCATCAGACAAATATTCAAAGGAAAAGTAGGCAAGATTTCTGATCTTACTTGGACACAGAGGACATTTTTCTTTTTTTTTTTTGCCATCTGATTTCTTGAACAACAGAAAAGGCAAAAATACTTCTTAGCATTGTGTACTATATAACACCTGAAAAAAATGCATTTCAGGGGAAAACATGCCTGAAAGTTCATTCACCCCTCAATTTATCTCTGATAAATCAAGTCTATTTGATTAACTTAAATTTACTACTAAAATCTTTCTATACCCATGATTGTTTTTCCAATAACTCTAAATGAGCACCCTGTCTTGTGTTCTCTGTTAAGGTCTGAGTACAGCACTTGGAGCATAGGGTGGGAATTGTTCCTTTCCTAGACAGGGCTAGGATTATGATTTGAGTAAAAAAGGGAAGATCCTGCTTAGGTACAAAATATATAAATCACCAGACTATCATCAAATCATGTGCAATTTTAGAAGTTTGAATTTCTCATCTAGAAAGTTCCCCTATTTTAGCTACTAGGGGCCAGTAGGTGCTATGTGTGTGGAGGAAGTAGCTGAAAGCTTGTGTAGAGTTAGTAAGAAAAAGGCTCACATGACAAGAGAAGTAAGAATAATCTCAATATAAACTTAGTGCTTGCCTTTGGTGCTTTGAAAAGGGTAAGCTATGGCTGGGGTTACCAGGATGCAGAGAGCTGGCCCCATAGATGTATGTCAAGACAGTGCAGTGAGAAAGCCAGAGTAAAGGATAATGTCATGCACTCTCAGAGCTAGTGCAAGCAAAGTGTAAACTAGGAGGATTGGGGGCTAAGGGCAGAGTGAACATCTTATTGGTGAGAAATGTCAGTCATTACTATCAATTTTGCCTAAGATTTGGGCCCGTAGGAGGCTAAATTGTCATGCCCTGTCAAGCTAATGTATACTTACCTGTTGATGAAAAACTTAAAGTTTTTTATTAAAATATTAACTTGTTCATATTTAAAAATGAGTACCATTGATATTTTTTGGGCTTTTTTTTTCTTGGATATTTTCTTTATTTACATTTCAAATATTTTCCCCTTTCCAGCTCCCCTTCGGAAACCTCTGATCCCATCCCCCTCCCCTCTGTGAGAGTGTTCCCCCACCTACCCACTCCCATCCTCCTGCCCTGGCATTCCCCTCCACTGGAGCACTGAACACCCTCAGGCCCGAGGGCCTCTCCTCCCACTGATATCCAACAAGGTCATCTTCTGCCACATATGTGGCCAACACCATAGGTCGCTCCATGTGTATTCTTTGGTTGGTTGGTTTGGGAGCCCCTGGGAGTCTGGCCTGTTGACACTGTTGCTCCCTCCATGGGGCTGCAAACCCCCTCAGCTCCTTCAGTCCCTCCTCCATCTCCTCCATCGGGCACCCCAGGCTCAGTCCAATGGTTGGCTGCGAGCTTCTTCCTCTGTATTTTTCAGTCTTTGGCAGAACCTCTCAGGAGACAGCGATAGATATCGGGCTTCTATCCGCAAGCTGCATATTGGATGGATCCCCAGTGGGCAGTCTCTAGATGGCCTTTCCTTCAGTCTCTGCTCCACACTTTGTCTTCATATTTACTCCTGTGAATATTTTGTTCACCCTTCTAAAAAGCACTGAAGCATCCACATTTTGGTCTTCCTTCCTCTTAGGCTTCATATAGTCTATGAATTGAATCTTGCATATCCCAAACTTTTGAGCTAATATCCACTTATCAGTGAGTACATGTTTGTTCCTTTGTGACTGAGTAACCTCACTCAGGATGATATTCTCAAGTTCCTTTCATTTGCCTGTGAATTTCACGAAGCCATTGTTTTTAGTGGTTGACTCCATTGTGCAAATGTACCACATTTTCTGCATCCATTCCTCTGTTGAGGAACATCTGGGTTGCTTCCAGCTTCTGGCTGTTATAAATATATGGCTATATGAACATAGTGGAGCATGTGTCCTTATTACATGTTGGAGCATATTCTGTGTATATGCCTAGGAGTGGTATAGCTGGGTCCTCAGGTAGTACTATGCCCAATTTTCTGAGGAACCTCCAGACTGATTTCCAGAGTAGTTATTCCAGCTTGCAATCCCACCAGCAATGGAAGTGTTCCTCTTTCTTCACATCCTCGCCAACATCTTCTGTCACTTAAGTTTTTCCTCTTATCCATTAAATTGATGGTTTCTATCTGCATTATCATGTCCTCTCTATTTTTCCTTGTGCCAGAATGCCTAAAAGAGCATAGTTCAAAATGCAACTAGATGCCTGGAATTTTGATAGGAGTGTGCTAAGAATAGACTTTAGCATCAGTTCTGACTGGGTATGAAAAGGCCTGAAGAGTAAGGTCCATGCTTACTTCCCTAACCTTATACCTGTCTGATTTTATAGGCTGCCTCTTGTTCATGTTCTGTAAACACTTGTTCTGTAATCACTTCTGCCAGATACATTTCAGTTCTGTGACAGGGGATGCCCCTGAAAATAGCACAGTTCCACGTGGACTTCCTGCTCTCTCCTTCACCTTTGTCAAGAGTCCCATTTCGAAACTCCTCAGGTTTCCCACTGGGCATGGGCCAGCTGCGTGCCCCCAGATGTTGTCTTCTAGGCACACTACATGTGCTGCATGTAAGTTTCTATTGTTCTTCAGCTCATCTTTTATATCACCCCCAATGGTTTGTATGTCCTTTGTAACTGTCTGCACATTTAAACATGGCGGGCAAAATGTGAATATAGTTTAAAAATTGCTTTTAATTTTTCAATGAAATTTGGCAAAAAATTCTCAAGTGTCTTTTTTGAATAGTATCATTTTCTTGTGAAAATAAAGGGAAAATTCAAATGCTGATTGACCATCATAGAAACTTCTAAAGGTCTTTTAACATTAAATGCATTGAAATTACTAAAGACAAATACAAGAAGGACTTCCTCCTCTCCATTACTTTTTTTCTATAGTAAAACAATAGTTATTTGCTTATACAGTACTGCTTTCCTTTCGAGTGGCTCTCAAACTTTAAACCTCAGTTGCTAATTACATATAATCCCATAAGGACAGAAATTGGTTTCCAGATAGATTCTCTTAAAATTCTTTGGGATTTGTGTGTGTGTGTGTGTGTGTGTGTGTGTGTGTATGTCTGTGATTTCAATAATGGAGTCTTGTTTTTCCTATAATTTTCAATGCCTTCAATTTCTGCATGTTTTTATCAATGCTAGTCCTTAGCTGAAGATTTTCTATAAAATATTGACAAAGAAATAAATTATATTCTAAATTTTATAGTATAAAAGTATTCATTTTGATCTCATAAAATATGTCTGTAGTACGAAATAACATTAAATCCTTTGTGGGTTTTTTGGAGATGCCTCCTCTCTTTTATCTTTTATAGTTCTTTTCTTTCAAGTTAATATCTTGATTTTTCAGAATGAAAAGAAATACAGTGCAGTACATAGCAGCTTCCTCTATTCATAGGGCCACCATTTACTATGACCATGTATCCATTCACCTCATAAGGCCACTGTCTACAACGACTATGTATCCACTTCCTTCATAGGGCCACTGTTTACAATACATATGCATCTATTGTCTTCATAGCCACTCTTCTCAGAAGAGGAGCTGGTAATGCAGCCAGTGTTATCCTTGTTGAGCTCCTAGCTCCATTCCCTTCAAGTAATGAAATGCCTTAAAAAGATCACTCATAGTCTCCCATTTTTAAATCATTTTATATCAAATCTTGGCATTTGATATTTTGACTTATTAAAATTCTTCTCCAACTAGAAACTACCCCTCTTGTGTTTAATATCATAGACCTCTAACCCAATCTCAAATTTAACAGATTTATAACCCTGGCCACTAATATTGCGTTTGTCTCTGTCTCTGTCTCTCCCTTTACACACATATATACACCCATACACCTGCACACATTCTCTCTCTCTCTCTCTCTCTCTCTCTCTCTCTCTCTCTCTCTCTCTCTCACACACACACACACACACACACACACACACACACACACACAAACAACTTTGCATTCCTACATAGTTTCACTATGTAGACTTGTCTTGGTACTCATCAAATATCTTACATTGCCTTTAAATTTGTTGTGTTTGTCCTATCTTAGCCTACCAAGTCTTGGGGTTATAGTTACACAAGTCTTTTCTTCTCTTTGCTACTCTCTCTCTGTCTCTTTATACTACAGATCAGCTAGGGTTGGATACATACATAAAAGAAAGTTTTTTGTTTTTTTTTTTTTTTTTTTTTACTGTTGACCTACATCCATCCCCAGCTCCACAAACTACCACCTTTAAGAGTAAGATTTCACCACATCTCCAGGTTAATCTATTACATATATGAAAATATATGTATATACAAGTTAGAAGTCATATCCCATTCTTCTTTGACTAAAAAACTCATATTTCTCCATTTTGCAGCCATTTCTACTTAGATATCTTACATGGAGTTCACTTTTAACAAGGATGAGTTAATTCATTGTTTTTATTCTTTATACTTTTCTCCAATGGACATAATAACCTGGCAAGTTCACTTCTTTCTATCCTTCCAGTATTCTAATCTCATGTATCTTGTACTTCCAATATGCAAAACTGAACTGTGTTGTCTGAACATAAAATTCCAGATTAAAATCATACTTTTAAAATCACCTCATCTGATACTGCTTCTCTGAAGCTATTCCCAGATCTCACAGTGAATTTGAGCAATCATGGAACATACATACATACATACATACATACATACATACATACATTACATACATACATTACATACATTACATGCATGCATACATACATACATACATACATACTGTTCATCCATTTAACTATCATGTATTTACCTGTCCATCTATCATCTATCTTCCTTCTTTGTATCCTTGTAGCAGAATGTTCCATTGAAAATACATAATCTAAGTCATTATGTGGCTAACTTGACCTCAGGAAATGTGTCCTGGTTTTGTTTAATATTTTAGATGTCTTAGTATCTACCTCAGTGTCTGAATCACTATGACTGTTGAATAAATACATGTCCACCCACAGTGTATGAGTGTAGAAGAAAAGAAGCACAACAGATGATAGTCTCATAATAATACACCACATAGGGCCAGAATAAGAATATATGAGTTTAATCAGACAGGCAGAGTATATGAGTCACCATTGAGGCGAAGGAGATAAGAACGAAGAAAAGATCTTTAGAGATAATTTTCTGGGAGTAGAACAAACAAACAAAGTGCAATATCACTGTTGTAACATTTTAAAATTAAATGAAACTTCATGATTTCTCATTCCACTCCTTCAAATGAACTAAGATGGTGCTCAGATATTGAGGGAAGTATAAATCTCCTAAATTTAGCATCTTGCTAAGAACAAGAGAATCCTTCTAACTCAGCGAGGGCTTGAAAGTTTAAAGCCTGTGCTAAGTCATCACTTTAAAGATATTCTTGTAAAACAAAAACATGTTTTTTTATGAGATTGATGGAAGAGGGGAGAGACAAAGCCAAGGTCTGTGTTCCTGACATAGCAGACTACTTCAGAGACCGAAAAACAATTTTCTCAGTTAGTGAAACAAAAAAAAATATCCTTCCCTGAAAGTAGACAACAGAATTACTGTTGATTCCTTAGTTCTTAAACCTGATTCTTAGTGGCACACTGTTGCGAAAATAATAAAAAAATCGACCTGCCAACTCTCTGGCCTCACTTGGCCAATGTCCTGCTCTAGTATTAACACTGACAGGCCACCACAGTATGTCCTGGTGTGTTCTCGCTCTATGTGACCCTGACTTTCCAGCAGTCCTGGCCAACTCTCCAGTGGATGTCCCTGAGTACCTTTTCCTTCCACACAACACCCCATACACCCCACAATCAGCCATCTCGTCACCTAATCACCTGGTGGAAACATAACGTTTAAAGCTTAATTATCCAATCAGATTTATATAACAATAAAATCACAATTTACAAGATGCCCATAATATATATATATATATATATATATATATATATATATATATATATATATATATATATATAAATTTGAGACATGGTTTCGCTGTATAGCCCTGGCTAGCCTGGAACTCATTTTGTAGGCCAGGCTGACCTTGAACTCAGAAATCCACCTGCCTCTGCCTCCCGAGTGCTGGGATTAAAGGCGTGCGCCGCCACTGCCTGGCCCATACAATAATTTCAGAGCCAGTTGATAATGATGAAAGCTTTATTCCAATCTTTCTAACCTTGTGAATATTTTAGCTACGTGTGACTGTTTAAAACCACGCGGGATCAGGATCTTCTTTCTGTCTTTCTGCCTCCACGTTGGCTTATCCCTCACGCAACCTCTGTCTTCCCAGTTCCTAGCTTCGCTTCCCTTTTCCTGCCCAATCACAGGCCTCCCACTGCCATAATGTGACTGGACAGGAAAAATCTTGCAATAGGACACAAAAACTCAGAGGTGAATAATGAGAACAAAAGATGGACACAATTTTGTATTTGTGCGCATGCATACATATGTACATACACACAATCAAAATAAAAGAAAGCTATTATAACTTTACATATAACTGACACAATTTCCTTAAATTTAAAGGTGCCCCTTCAGAAAAACTTCATTAAATAAAGGTTTAGTTTATTATATGCAACATTTATTTTTAATTATCTATACTAAGAAGAAAGAAAAATTCTCTTTTTCTTCATAAAAATGTACAAATCTATGGTAAAAATAAGATTTCAACACATCTCTGACATACTATTTAATTTCTCAGGCTCATTATCTCTCTTCTGTGTGTGTGTGTGTGTGTGTGTGTGTGTGTGTGTGTGTGTTTGTGTGTGTGTTTGTGAGAGAAAGAGAGAGAGGGGGTTGTCAAGACACAGAAGACTTGTACAACAAAATTAAGAAGTCACAATTGACAGTGAACTAGCATTCATCATCACCCTTTGTGCAGTTCCAGCCTTTTGTTGTTGAGTTCATGTCTTTTCATAGGCTTTTCTCTCTAAACCATTACACCTAAGCAAACTTTGGAATCAATTCTCAATAACCTTTCTTAGTAAAGTTTTATTTGTTCTTTCTACTCTTAAAAAAAAAAAAAAAAAAAACTCTGTGTTTTGTTTCTATTTTCATTCTTTTCCTTGAATTGTTTCCAGGTCTCTTTAAATGCAAAAGAATGCTCTGCACAAACACGGAGTTCTGTTTTATAAATATTTAGTTATCTTCACTCTTCTGGGTGCTGTGTCTTCTTAGCTTTCGTTACTATACAGACTACTTGATATTTGATGTTATCAAGCCCAGTCTCTTCATAGGAAAAAAGGGGAGACCATAAATTGATAATTACTATCATTGTAAGTCTATAATAATGCCAACAATCAATTAAGGTGCATTTTGTTTTTGCAGTTCTTTTTTTGACACTTTTTCCCCTATATTTTTCTAACTTTAAGTGCCTTTCCAAAGTTAATTTGCTGATTGAAAGAAGCAACCAAGACAAAAAGTCAGGTCAACTTGAGACTTATTAAACAGGTGGTGTTCTTGTTCAATCTAATTTCTTTGCTTGGTTTTCTTTAATACAGCTGCATCAATCAAGTATCCCAGAACAAATATTTTCTTTAATGTATTGACTATTTTGGCAACAATTATATTCTGAAAGTCCAGGGAAACAGAGGTGTGTGTGTGTGTGTGTGTGTGTGTGTATGTGCGTGTGTGTGTGTGTGTGTCTGTTTATATATGTATGTATGTATGATAAGTGTGTGTGTGATAACTATATGATGTGTGTGTAATATATGTTCATATATGTGTGATGTGTGTGTTGTGTTTGTTGTGTGTAGGATATGTGTGTATATATGTCTCTGTGATATGTTTGTGTGTACCTTCGTGAGGGCACAAATGCCAGTAAAGGTCATAGGACAATCTAAGGTTTTGGTACTAATGTTCAACCTTGTTTGACAGGGTCTTTGCGTTGTTCAGCATTATGCACATCAGGTTTGCTGGCCTAAGAGGGTCTGAGGATTTTCCTATCTCCAACTTCTAACTCACTATAGTAGCACTGAGATTATAGACATATTTAACTGCACCTGGATTTATGTAGGTTTTGGGGATATTAATGCATGCCCATATATCATGGAATAAGCAAGAACATTTTCCACCAGTTACCTTCCTAAGCCAAATCAGAAACAATTGAAAACATGACAGAAAAATCTTTTACATCCTCATCAAATATGTGATTTACTTACTTTTAGTTTTAAAACTTTTTTCTTCAGATTTCATATGAAAAATAAAAAGGAAAATATTATTTATAGAGGGTTTTAGAGTTATGAGGATTAATTGTATGCAGATTATGCTCTCTAAGATATTCTGTATGGTATAATTTTATAGACATTTCTCAATATTCAATTTTGCATATAAAATTCAGTGAACACTAAGACTAGGTAGAATTCTGTACTCCCAGCTCTTGAGGAGGACAGAAGCAGAAGAATCAGTAGTTCAAAGCTGGCTTCAGCTACATAGCAACTTCAAAACTAGCTTCTCTCTAAAAACCAATCCATTAATTAATTTATTAAATTTAAAATTTGGGTCTAGACAATGACTAACATTTAAATAAACAAGGGATTTTCACATAATAGTAAATAATAAAAACTCAAAACAACTAAAATAAAACAAGATCCTGACAACAATATTGAAGCTTCATTAATATATTAAAAAAAATCATTACAATGTTGTCACAGTCCTGAGTGCTTTTGTTTAAGCATGGAGGTTTCCCTTACATTTTATCTCATATTTTAAATATTTGTATATCAATTTATCAAAGAGAAGTTGCTTTAAAAATAAATCCTAGTGGTATTATTATTATGCATACAGAGAGTATTTTTTAAAGTTCTGTTGTACAAAAACAAACAACATGTAATTAGTAATGTTTTAGGCTTATCTATTATTGTAGATAATACATATTTAGTATTTATTCAATTGCCGGTTAATTCTTACTAATTGAGTACTAATTCATATAATTTTCAATTGTATAGAATTACTAATTACTCTAAAATATTGTTGCTATCATGTGAATTTAAGAGATGCTGTGCTTAAAACGGATTTTCATTTTTTTGAAGAATTTGAGAATCACAGTGATCAGTTGTGTCTAAATTTTTTTTATGGTAGTCAGTTTATAATCAAAGAGACAGTATGAAATATCAACAGAAAATTATTTGATTTGTTATAGGGATATGTAATCACACTTGTTCTCATTCTCTGGACACTTAGAAAATATAATTGCTAGGTGCAACAGTCTAGAATATTCAATGCTTTTAATGTTCACAATCTATACTTTTTCCTAGAATAATGACTTTACTTCCGTGTGTGAACTAAATCTAATTATTCTGACATCATTGCCCCTGGTGGCTGCTCAAACTCCAGACTCCGGAATGCCTAAGAAAGAGCCAGCGTTCTTTTAGTACTTGGTGCCTGTTTTCACTTATCACCAATCACTCCCCTTCATATGCCACACTATTCCGTCTGGACTCACCCTTTGCCTTTATCTCTTCCACGTCGTTGACCTTGTCTTTTTTTCCTCATTGATTTATGACTACTTTAATCACAATATGCTTTGATCACCATTCTCTCTTGTGGTCTTTAATGTTCAGGTTAATGAACCTTTAAATCGTTACTTCTAGGATATAGCAAACTCCACATACCCAATGACCTCTGATTGTATTATCTATTTGGTTTTATTAATTCCAATATGCCCAATCCTTATTTTTATGTTTTCTATTCCACTCTCAAACCTCATTGCATCCTTACTGCCATTTCAAAAATGCAACAGGTTTTGAGTGATTCTTTGATGTGTTATTACTCCTTACTCACTCTGACCTTCTAGATGTTGTGCATGTGACATTTCAAATACTAAAATCTAGGAAAATGTTATAAAGATTAAGAAACCATGTAATTATGTTCCCTGTAAATAAACATTAACTAGTATCATCTAACATTTTAATGCTTTTCTGTTCTTTGAGATTCTACATCTATCACTTGGGGGTAATGTACCTCAACATGTCTAGAGTATAACTTGGAAGGTATTCTGACAAGCCTGTCAACCTTCCTTTTAAACAACCTCTGCTCATATTCATTTGATTTTTGTGTCTCTAGTATTCTATTAATCCCTCTATTCTTCTACAGCATGGATTTTTTTCATTAGTGGAAATAATTTGACCTAGGAAAACAGTTTATAATTAATTTGTGATGTAGATAATTATAAATTTTGCCTTAGTATCTTATTTGTATAAACTAATATAAATGTGTAATCTATAAAGCAGAAACCTTACTTTCACCTACTTATTCAAGGATAAATTGATAATTATCAGAGCATTTTTCAAATATACATGTTTTTAGTTGTGTATAATTAATTTAAGTAAATTATTTAACTAAAGAGGACTGGATTATAGATACTTATTCATATATACATTGTCCTGATATTCTGACTCCATTATAGTTATCGATTATCAGTATCCTCTGGAATGTGCATATCAATTGCTTATCCAGTGCTAAATGGTGAGCCCTGAAAACACACATACAAGTAACATTAAATACTGAGTAGGTTATATTTACATATATATATATATATATATATATATATATATACATATATGCATTTAATAACAATGAAAATGATGCAAATAACTTTGAAAACGGTTGTAGGAAAGAATTTAGAAGGAGGGAAGGGATGGGGGAAATAATCTAATTATATTATAATCTTAAAAATAAAAGGAAAAAACAGACCAAGGAAAAGAAAATAATGTGATTGAATTAAGTGGGATTTTAGTAAATTATCACTGGAGATATAATTGCTTTTATTTCTCTTCTATATTTTGTCTCTAAATAGACTGAGATCTTAGTTCTTGACTCCAACTATTCTATTATCTTAGGAATTATCAGAAGTGGTGGAATATGGTGTTATTAGAACTAAGGCATTTGTCACTGACTCTTAGCTCTTTCATCAGACTTCTTCCTGTCCTCTAAACAGAGCCTGGCCTGGGGTTTTACGATCAAGTGCATCCCTCCCTAGTCTATGGAATCATCACTGATCGACTTCCCCTTCACATTTTAAACACTATCCTTCCTTAATTCCTTTTAAGTGCTACCTTAACATCAAAGGCACCCGCCTAACTGCCTGCAGTTTACTGTACACATAAGCCTGAAGTCATCTCTAATTCTGTTGGTACAAACCAGATTTTGTTAGTTTCTCTTCCAAACATTCCTTTTTCCATGTTTCTTAAGAATGCTGCCATCCTGTCCTCTGCTTGGATTTAAAATGTCAGACTTCTTGAACTTCCTCTCTCCCTTATGCCTCATTACTGGTCACCATATCTGTATTAATGATGTGTCTATCCTGTATTTGTCAGTGGGCAAACGAAGTGAAGTTTTGAATGAGGTGCTACTTCCTCTATGCTCCCAGTTGTACTGACCTAAGGTGGCTATCAATCACTTCTACCCTAGAATTCTGGAATAGCATCCTACACAAGTTTTCAAACTTTTTTTTTTCTTTAGTTCTCCCAACTCAGTCTTAAGTTTCTAGAATTCAGATGATTATGGTCCCTTTTTGGAAAATATATTAAAAAATTAATATCAATCTTTCCTTGAATTCCTTTGTTATATATAATTTGTCTCTTTCGTCTCAATCAAATATTAGGCTAAAATGTCTAACCATATTCCCTAATGCAAGGGATTTGTCCATCTATGGCATTACTTTTACCTAGAAATAATTTCCAATTAACTTGAAATATATACAATCAATATATCGAAGTTGACTTAGACTCTTGGTTTTTTCCTTCTGCCCATCAAATCCAATTCAAATATACTCTCTCCCTCTACCTCAAAAAAACCTCCTTTCTTTCTCTTTTTGAATGAAAATAAATTTCAGTTACTTTTCTTGTTGCTGAGACTTGACAAAAACAATATATGAGAGGAAGGGCTGCTGGCACATAAGAACAGGTTATGGAAGAAAGAGTTTATTACGGTTTGCAGTTTGAGGAGATCATCTTACAATGGACAGGGAGGCATAGCAAAAGACAGAGAAGGCATGATTCCAAATGGAGGTACAGGCTAGTATTATTGCATCTCATGGTGCAGAGTGCAACCAAGTTAGGATCATAGAATAAAGCCTTAAGTGTTGCTGCCCAACAATGATAGTACAGTTTTTTTTCATAATGTACCACCAGCTGCAGACCCAATGTTCAAACATATGAATCTATTGGGGGTATTTCATATTTGCATTGTAAAATTCAGCCTCTGGCCTGGAGAATTCATGACCATCTTGTCATCTAATATACGATCAGTCTTATATTCAAAAGTTCAAAGTCTATTCTGAAACTCAAAGCAACCCCTTAACTCTCATCCCCTGTAAAATAAAATTTAGTGAGAACAACAGGTTACATACTTCCATTATACAATGGAAGAATAAAGACATAACAAAGAAAATCTGAATAAAGAAAGGCTGAAACCCAATAGGCAACCCCAAATCCTGAGCTCCTTATCAACCATCTGGTAATTATGATGGAATCATCTGGACTCCAAAGGAACTGGGTAGTCTCTCTTCCAGCAACATAATGAAGAACACATACAGTGTTCCCTTGAGATTGCTCTAATTTGTGTCTGTGATATTCTTTGGTGGATTTGCCCATGTATGGCATCTCCAATATACTTCATTTTCCACTACAATTTAGGCTTCCTCTTCCCATGGCATACAGGGGCTTCTATATTACTCCATTTTAAGACTTCAATTCAGTCTTACATTGCCTGGCCTCAGTAGCTCTCTGGACCTTTGTCACAGAGTCCTGGTGATGGTAAACATTACATGATGCCTTCAGTGTTCTAACTTTTATGCTCTAAATCCAGTAACATTTGGATAATGTTGTCAAGTCTGAAGTCATATACAGCTAGTATTGGACCCCAGGATAAGAGGTGCAGAAGACTCTATGATGACCATGAGAAAACATTTAATTGCTCTCTAGGAGCAGGGAACCCTTTCGATATTTAGGTTGTTTCTCATTAAATGATTTGCATTTTAAAAGGCTGAAGCTTTGAATGGTATGGATATATTGTCAAGGAGTATTTCTTTGTACTTCAGATTGCAAAAATCTAGCTTTATTTTTGTTAATTATAGTAGCTTTTTAGATTATATAGTCTCACTTTTAAACTTGTTCAAATTTATTTCCATGACAAATTGTATAGAATTTTATTCTTCTTCTCTAGTTGTTGCTATTTTTTCCTATGAACCTGTAGTTAGTAATAAATATGCATTTAAAGCTTTCCTGCCCTGACATCTAATCCTCTACCAAATAAATTAGCCTATTAGTTCAATTTCAGTCTTATGGAAATTATCAGGACATATGCAGAATTTATTATTATTTTTTTTTTGGCCTGAGTATAAGTGGGTCTATAACCCACTTCCTGTTCTCCTTAAAGGCTCCACGAGCAAGGCTTCTACTGTCTTTATTTTTCTCAGTCTTTGGAACATTCAGATTCCTACCAGAGCACTCCATAATTGCTGATTAAATATTCTAGCGTTTTTAGCCTAATCTCCCTAACTTTGGTCCACACTTTCTGCCCCCCCCCCCCACTCCCAATCCCAAATGCCCATGAACCTCATGGTAAGGTTCATCATATTAATGACAGCCATCCTGATAGAAAACTTTGCCTTTAGTTATTTTTTTCTTGCTGCTGGGACCAAATAACTTAAAATTAACTACTTAACAAATAGGATTTACCTTGGCTTATAGCTGAAAGGGATCATTCTATCATGGTAGAGAAGATACATTAGCAGGTAGAGAAGACATAGCAACAGAAGCAGTTGGCTGGCTGTTCATATGGCATCCACATTGTATCAGTTGATTTTTTTCACTTCTGTGGTTAAACACAATGCTCAGGGCAATGAATGAGAGAAGATATTTCTTGTGCTTATGGTTCCAGAGGGATAAGAGATGATCGATATCATGATGAAGAAGCTTGGCAGGAGATAGGCATGATGAGAGCAAGCTGGGAGCTAACCTTTTAAGTGACAGAAAGGAAGCAGAGGGAAAGCTGGAAATGGCAAGACTCTAAATTTTCAATTCTGGCAACCAGTAATATACGTCTTCTTGTAAGGCCGAGCCTCATAAATCTCCCAAATAGCACTATCAATTGGGGACTAAATGTTCAAATGCTTGAGACTATGGTAGATGTTTCTCATTCAAGCTATCATATATACTCAGAAAACAGAAGAAACGTGAAGTTGGGTCTCTGTATTTAGCTCCACAGTCATTTCCCATCATATTTTTCTGCTGAGGTACCAGATTTTCTGTTTTAGACAAAATTTTAAAAAATTAACAATAAAAAATGCCTTGCTTGTGCTTTTTCTTTTTTCTCAATCTCTTCCTCTTTCTGTTCTTCCAGAGTTAAAAGATATTATACAGTTGGCATCAATAACATGTGCACCTAGAAAAATGACATTATCCTTCTACAAAATAAAATACAGCAAGGTTAAAATAAGAATGTTAATATAGAGTGAAAGCATATATAATAATTATAACACATTTTGACACCACTCACTGATATGTAACAGTTTCTGTTGAGGTGAAAACATTCCTTCCTCCTGGTAAGCCTCTTAAGACTGAAGATAAACAACTAAAAAGCTTCAGGAATTCCCTGAAATTGACCAGATTCACTATACCCCTTGCTCCCAACAGTAAACTATTTAAAAACTGTTGAGAGTTGCTCTCAGACAAGCCAAGACACCAAGAAGATGTTGAGACCAGCTGCGTGGAAGATGCTTCAACCAACTTACCTAAAAAGGAAAAATTTCAACCTATTGAGCTGCTTGCAAGCTGTGCCCTGAACTCAAGGTCCTTATCTGCTGTGAGCTTTCACTTATACTGGGGAGGACTTTGGTGATGTATCTTTCCTTTACTCATTTATGCTCCTGTTAACCTCTCACCTATGTTTTGTAAGTAACCTCAATAAAACTCAGTGGTTCATCAAGCTAGGCTTTGATGGTATCTGTACTTTGGTATGCTGTGGGCTTCCTATGCGTGAGTTTCATCTTCCTGGGAAAAGTCTTGTTTCATAATCATCCTGATAGGTCAAATAAGAGAGTGTCTGCCCCTGTTTCCATAATGAACTGTTTGAACTGATGCATGTAAGACCAGAGTATCTGCCCCTCTCTCATCTCCTTATCACTGGGTAGTTGCCCAGAGCATGATGCTGCATAGGAAGTAGCAGTCTCAGAAGAAAATCAGAGCTACAGATGGTGATGACTCAGTGCTGAGAAAGTAAATAAGCTGGCTTTGGATTACATCTTCAAGATTCTTCAGGCATGATTTCCTCTTAGGAATATATCCATATGAACTGGTTGCCTAAGCATCCTTGCAGTTGTCAGGAAAATTTCTGGATGGAGTATGCTCTATATTGCACTGTGATGCAAAGTAGTCATTTCTTGTCATCATACATAATCAAATAAATAAAAAAATTCCTGTGTATATATGTACGTGTGAATATGTATGTGTGTGTGTGTGTGTGTGTGTGTGTGTGTGCATGTGTGTGTGTGTGTGTGTGTGTGTGTGTGTGTGTTTGCCTAATGCCTCAAAACACAAATATGGGCCTTGGAACATAGCTGAACAGTTAAGATCCATAATGTTCTCCCAAGTACCCAAGATCAGGTCCCAACAGCCTGGAACTCCAGCACCAGTGTATCCAAAACTTTCAACCACATTGAATACTTGTACTTCCATGAGTAGACTTCCCCTGATACCCACACACATAAGCCCAAGATTAAAAGATAAAAATCATTAAAATTGCTTCAAATGCATGATCACATCACAAATAGTAAAGGTTAAGAGTGCTTTTTGTCCTCAGTGTGTGTGTTTTAGGGGTCTCTCCAAGCAGACACTGTAGGCCAAATGTGACCGTGAAACCTGTGTTCAGTTTGGAGATGGTGGCATGCAGTCAAGGAAATGAGTTCACCATAGATGGAGCATTCACGTGTCTTTGTGTGTCAACAGATTATATATACTAGCATCTTTCATCTATCTCACTTATTCTTTCTAGTGATACAAAGCTGCTACTTTTAACTTAGTTACCTTTAAAAGTTAAAATAGTTTTGTCCGACACATTTCAATAAACAGCATGTCAGTGATTATTTATAGAACTAAAAGGTTTTCTCTAAGTAATCTAGTAAACGAAAACTCCCCAAACTCCTTCTCTCTCTCCATTTGTCCCTCTCTCCTTCCCCTACCGCTCTCCTTCTCTCTCCCACCTTGCTCCCTCCTTCTCAAAGTACATATCTTGTGTTGGACAGGTCTCCAGGTGGGGAGACTACAAAAATAAAGTTACCTAACATATCTCACTGCCCACTAATAGGCTTTAAACCTTCATAGGCTATCCCTCAAACTGACCAGTTGTTCTCTTGTGAGTGATCTGGGCCAGAGAAGCCCATATGTGTCTGGCACCTTGGGTCTAAGCTCTAAACTCACTGGAGAAAGGAAACCTCTATGTGTCTGTGCTGTGGGCCAGCCTGTAAAAATCAGTGCTCTTCTTTTTTGCTTCAGAGGAGGCAGCGATTTTCATCCCTTGTCTGATGACAATCCTCTAGCTCTCAAATGTCTGTGTTACTTCCAGATCTTGCAGCTGTGGTGTGCACAGTATGTGAAGCATCTCTGAAGAGGCCATTCTTCAAACCCACCCATCCTCAGCACCGAACCTCTTTTAGATTCCTTTAGGCAGGGAGTATTTGTTTGAGTTGCAAAGAGGATCAAGATAGAAAAGGAATTTAGTGAAGGAAGGACTTTGTGTTGATTGCCATCTAATACAGTCATTTTTTTTGCCAACATGTGTAATTGCACTAAACACACCCTGTTTTACACTGCTGACTTAAAGATCTAAACTGTTGCTAATAGGAATAAAACATTAATCTTTAAAAATACCACCTACTATTGTGGATGCCAACAAGTGCTTGCTGACAGAAGCCAGATATAGCTGTCTCCTGAGAGGTTCTACCAGGGCCTGACAAATTCAGAGGTGGATATGCTCAGCCTTTGGACTGAGCACAGAGTCACTAATGAAGGAGCTAGAAAAAAGACCCAAGGAGCTGAAGGGGTTTGCAGCTCCTTGGAGGAACTGCAATACGAACCAACCAGTACCTCCAGGGCTGCCAGGGACTAAATTACCAACCAAAGAGTACACACAAAGGGACTCATGGCTCCAATTGCATATGTAGCAATGGATGGCATCATCGAAGTCATCAATGGGAAGAGAGGCCCTTGGTCCTGTGAAGGGTCTATGCCCTGGTGTAGGAGAATGCCAGGGTCAGGAAGAGGGAGTAGGTGGGTTGGTTAGCAGGGGGAGGAGGGAGTGGATAGGGGGTTTTCAGAGGGCAAACTGGGAAAGGAGATAACATTTGAAATGTACATAAGGAAAATATCTAATTAAGAAACAACTTTATATATATATATATATATATATATATATATATATATATATACACACACACACACACATATATATATAAATATATACACACATATATACATATATATACATGTATATATGTGTGTATATATTTATATATATAACATTTTGCTACACATAAAACTAAAGCTCAATGACAAATAATAGGAGACCATCCAATGTCTTATAGTCTGCAGCATATAAAATTACCAACGAACTGTAATCTGACCCCAACTCTTATTAAGTATGTGGCCTTGGATAAATCACATAATATTTTTACCTTCATGTTCTGGTTTTAAAATTGTCAAAGATCCTTCTTCTTCACACAGTGACTTTAGCATTTAAAGGAAATAACGTGTGTAACAATTATCTATAAATTTTATGCCTCAGTGCTTGAGTCATGCTATTCAGTTTTTAAACTGTTCAAGAATGGAAAGGTGTCGCAACAGCTGAAAAAGACATATGCCATCAAACTTTAGCCTGCATAAAAGCACATGCACACATGTGCACATACACACTACCATCCATATAAACACACATAAACATGTAGATACATATAAAAGTAGATAAAATTTAGTTTATGCTTATATATTGTTTTATATCATTTTTTGAAATCCATGCTTAGTTATTTTTTCTCATTAACTGTATGCAAACTAAATGTATTTGCCATTTAATCATAAATTATAGATTGCAGAAGGCCTCTAGCAGCTTGTTATAAAATAGATTTTTTCTGACTTGTTAGTACTCTGGTATATATGAAATAACCTGCTATGTTTATATTTTTAAATGATCTATAGTAATACAGAATTATTCACAAAAGAATTCATATATATATATATATATATACATATATATATATATACATATATCTTAACTTACTGATATTGAAAAATTTACATTTGGTTTGACTAATAAGCTGAGTTTAAAGCCTCCCCTCCTCACAGAAAAACAAACAAACAAAAAAAAATGTAGCATTATTTAACTGTTTAATTGCTTCCATTTTGTTTTGGAAACTTAACCTTAATCTAACCTTCGTGGCTACTGTGCAAGTTAAAATCAAATGGCTTTGACAATCTGAGTCCCAGAATAATAAACTCTTAGGGCCGTGAGGCTGTCCACCTCAAGAAGAGGGAACCAAGCAGTCTTCAGCTTGTTTGTGTTCCTTGATTGATAATGAGCAGTTTCTCTGTCTACATCTGTGTGAGACTATGTGAGGTCTGTTGGAGCCTGCTGGGAGTTGAGAGAAGGGAGCCACAAACACAGTGGGCTTAAAAAATTGTTCTAAAGATGACATTTGGGAGGCAAATATTTTGGCCACAGGCCAATAAGATTTTTTTAAATGCTAAAACAAGCCTGGCACTTTACATTATCATTTTAATCTGTTTTCACAATGCAATGTAAGTGGACAGCTTACTCTTTTAAAGTCAGAGAAACATTCAACATCAACATCCACCAATAAGTTACTTTTAAAAACATACAAAGAAGTCAGATTTCCAGAGTTATTTTTCTATTTAATCATTTATTTGTAGCCCCTTATTTGTTAAGTCTGGGATATCTTAATTCTGACCTTTCTTTTCAATTTAATTTGGAAATAAATATGCATGTCCAATACACACACACACACACACACACACACACACACACACACACACAATTTCTTGGACGGAGTATTTACTTTTTAATAAATGGAGATGAACTTGTAGTGATAATATTCATAAATCATATTCTTTTCCCTTTCTTAAGAATTTCACAGCATCAATAAGAACAAAGATAAACTCTCCGTCAAAACCATTCATGCAACAAGAGACATATGGGTTGGATTTTAACATATTGATACCTTCCATATCACTACTGATATCTTTATTCTATGCCACCAGCTTTTTAAATTTTTATCAGTGCTGTGGTTCTCTGGTTTTCAACCACATTTGGTGATAATAAAAATTATCATTTGCTAATCCAAGGTGCTGTGCATTGGAAGTGATCAGGGAAGCAGCTGGGTTGGACCTTCAAACTGAGAAGCAGCAGGTTAGAAGCCAGGAGGGGCTGCTTGCCTAGCTGAAGCCAAAAGTCTGTTTCCAAGTGGAGATGAGGACTTGAAGCCAGTACACATGGCCCAAGAAAGGACTCCAGCATCAGCCATGCTCTCATTTATCCTAAGTGAAGACATTTATGCTTTAGTGAAGACAGAGAAATGGGCATGAGCCAGAGGCTGACTTAGGAGAGCTTCATTTCCTTAGAGTATGGTAGTCTGTTCATTGACCAGAACTCCTACCTGACCACTTGTATTTCCATACAACAAGCTTATGCCCTGACCCACCCATTACTACATACCAGTATTCTCTTGAACAGTATCAACACTTTGCTTTATCCTCAGAGCAACTTCTGTAGGACCTTCTGCATTTATTAATCTTTAGTCATGACTCAAGTACTAGGTATTCTCTTCAGAACAGTAAAATAACATAGAACTTGGTCTAGTTCCTGTGAGGCCCTTAAGATAAGGTGAATGAAACCAATATAATATGTTACTCAGTATCCAAAAACAAAAACTTAATTATTATGTGTTATTTCAAATAACACATAAACTATAAATCATGGATTGTGGGGATTCACACAGAAGCCTACACTTTCCTTCTGAACTTTGGGCAAATGTACCTCCTAAGGGAGGTGCAGTTATCATCTTCCTCATGTTCTTAATAAGTAGACTAACTGGCTCCCATGGATAATTACAAACTCAAGATCACCCAGGCAATCCTGGGAAAACTCATTTAGGCTCAAACCAATGAGACAGTTGTGTTCATCTATCAGCTGTAAGTGTTTTAGTTTAGTTATTTGGTGGTTATTATCTCCTCTCCTCCCTTGTAGCAGGGAACTAAATGATCTATGAGAATGAGGGATTTGCAAAGAAAAAAAAAAGGAAAAAAAAAAGAATGGCAAAGACATAACCCGTAAAAAACCACTCAGAGAACTGAGTAACGATTCAAGCATTCCTAGGCAGCCTATAGCTGGGTACTGCTAGGCATCTCAAAGTTGCACAGTTAACACCTCCCATTGATCTGTGATTTTGTTCTATCAGTTCTCACGGGAGCATAGAGATGACAGTATTTTACCTGATCCAAGATTGGGGTTTGGCAAAGAGATAGGAAGGAAGCTCAGCTGTGTGGGAGAAATAACATACTAACATAAGAGTGATTGATAAGCTAGCCAAGGCACAGAGTCAAGAAATGAAAAATGATCACAATCTAGAAAATATAGAAATCAAACTTCTCTGTTAGAAGAAGCAATGGGACCTCTCTTTTCAAATGTGAATGTGGGATCTGGGGGAGATGTTTCTGTACCTTAGTCATTTCCATCTCCTTTCCAAATGCCTTTTTAGTGACGACAAGGCCCAGATGTGACTATGGGATTTGAGGTTGAGTCAAGTGGAGATGAGACCAAAGAACTGAAGAGGCAAGATGCCATCTGTGCAAGAACAAAGAGAATGAATTTCCTTAAGATAGCCATAGCATTTTGATGAAGGAGAAAAGAAAAGGAAAATAGACATTGGTGCTAAAGTTGCAGGAAATTACAGGAAATTACTTGAAGGGTGTAAGGAGGAGTCACAGGGGAAAACTAAGTGGTGCGATTTAAAACACGTAGTGCATAACTGCGAGGGAGGTGAGGCAGCCTAGAGGCTTCCTGAAACCGGAACTCATAGGACAGCAAGCTATAGAATTCCAACGTATTTTAGGTAGCGTTCTCTTAATTACCATGAACATCTCTGTTATGGAAGATGGATTACCAAGTTGAAGCAGCTTATATATAATTGGCAAGTCCTCACAAAAAGGTCATGCCATGTATTTAGGATACAACCAAGGCGCAAAAGATTGCCAGGAACTCCAGGGTTAGCTTTGTTTTCTTATAGTCATTAGCTACTCATCAAAATGTGATGCCTATAATCAGAGGTTTAATTACTGGGCTAATTTTAGCTATTTTCCTGTTTATCTGAAGAGTTTGAGCATGTCTCTTGACCTGTACATGTGAAGCAAGAGTCATTTATAGAGATCTATACCAGGATTATTTATAATTATCATCTTCAAATTTTAATGTAAAATGATAGAAAGGTTGTCTATTTTTAAAGTGAATTAACATTGCTAAGTTCAAATTTATGAAGTAATTCCAAGAAAAAGGAAGTCAGAATTAATATGTGGAGCCAGACCTATACTAAAGAAGGAGATCCCCTTCATGAAGCGTGAAGATAAGCACTCGGGAATATTAAGTGCCTGGAGATGTTTATGAGCTTTTATCCATGAGTCTTTTGGCTCAAACATAATTTAATATCAACTCAACAGGTAATAGTTAATTTTTACATGTTTATCGCAATGTGGCTATTATTTTGATAGTTACATTATTAGTCTTTACTATGTTAAAAAAGTTTCTGTAAGTTTGCTGTTCTACCATAATTTTATAACTAACTATTCCAAAACATACATATTAGGGTTGCAGAAAATAGACTTGGGCACCTTGAATTTTGTGCAGATTGTCCCAAAGACAACACTTTCTCAGAGCAAGACATTGTGTACACTGAACTTGGCATTCTTATGAGGACTGTAGGATTCTTTCTAGACATAAAAATAACATCTCTGCCATCCCTCCAAGAACATCTGAAACTAGCAGAAGCATTCTCTTTGGTCTCTTCTGGAAAGCACCAGAGGTTGGTCTTCTCTGTTTACTTGTTGATCTCTGTTACTTGCAAAACTTTTGTGATTTTTTTTAACCTTTGATTTTGCATTCATCATTAATCTCATTATTAGAGTTAATGCTGCAAATAAGAAAAAGACAGATGGCATATAGCTTATCAGCCATACCAAGTAACTTCCAAAACTGAAACCAGAAATGCTCAGTTACACCACATTGATGTTTTGAGATCCTTTAAACAAATGCCAACTGGTAAAATAAGCAAGACTTTGATATTTTTAATGTCTTCTTTATTATGATGGCAGATGAAACAATCTTGCTTGTATCACTTTTTAATTTAAATTTATTAAGTATCTAGAGATTTATAATCCTTTCTCACTGCACATGCATAAAATATAATATGAAAATAGCATTTAGAATTGTTTGAAGGTGATATGGTTGATGGTGGTGGCAGAGATGACGTGGTGAAGCAAAAACTACTCAAAGCTCTAAGTGCTTGACAAGGCACATTTTTAATTCCCATATTTGCTTAAGTATACATAAAACATAGAGAAAACATGATCATAATTTTCCTTTATATGAAATGATGCTGGACTAAGTAGAAGCATATGACATGAAAATACTTAACCTTAGGTAAATGGTGTGTACATTTGTAAAACAGAGCAGAATCCAATGGTATTATATCCTTTATCACTTAAAGTTGTTATCCATAGGGAATGTTATATCTCTGACTTTTTTCAACAATAAAATGATGCATACTTAAAATAAGGTAACAATTCATTGTAAATGATTATTACTTTGAGGTTCACATACTTTGGTATTTCTAAAGCTATAATTTTCTATCATTACTTTATCTAAAAATATTGCTTTTAAAAAAGCATCTAACAAAAACAAGAGCCCAGTAAATTTGAGCATCTGTTTGAGAGCATTCTCATTAGCTACAGTAATAAAAATGATATGATGTAGTATGTTTGCTGAACAAAGGGAGCCCACAACACATGTCAGTGGAATAGTGAAGGGGTTACTGTTTATCATAAAGTATAAGAGGGTGGAAAAATGCATGCTGGCTCTCAAGTTCAAAGGCCTTGAGGGAACTTTGGTAACTTTATCCCCTTTAGTCGCAAACTGTGAGACGGCATATGGTTAACATCCTTTTTTGGTGTTATTTTTAAACTTGTTTATGACACATAAATGAAAAGTATTCTAAATCCCATAATGACTTTTTTCCCTGAGTGGAAACTCAGTGGTGTTGGGCCAAGCAGTATCTTATGCAGCCAGACTATGTCAGACATTTCTTGTCTCTGTTGAAACAGGAGTGGACACTGGAAAACCAATATCTAAACATAATGTATTACCTTGCTATTTTTTCTTTACTTCTCTCTTTTCCACAAGTTTATCTATCCCAGAGTTGGACAACTAAGAGAGTTGAAAAGGGGACTTAGCAAACTGTCAAAACTCATTTAAGGAAAGCAAGTGTCTCCACAACTTTCCACAAATCAGATTTCACTTCTGACTAACGATTTCAGAGTCTATAGCTGCCAAAGGCTCGGTCCTCTTAAATCATCCAAGACCTATATTCAGTAGAGGAAGGGGACAAAGGAAGTAATAAATGTCAAACTTTCATCAAACACTTGCTGGATACTTACATCTTTCCTTAAGGGAGAAAGAAACTGATTCTACAATGCATTGCTACATAGAGGCCTCTCATGTCATTAATTTTCCAGGTATATTTTTAGAATCCCATGCAATATAGTCAAGTGACCTTGAAGATAGTAAGATTCATAAATATGTGGACACTATCCATGATGTGTAAGTCATTCATTTTAGGATAAGAATTCAAGCTCCTCTAAAACAATTCTTATGGAGATAGCCAGTCTCCTGGAAGAGATTCAATGGTACCTGGTTATTTTCTCTTTTCTATTTTCATGTTGTTGTTTTGTTTGTTTGTTTGTTTGTTTGTTTTGGTATACCAATTCTCATTTAATGAATATAGAATGCAGAAAGAAGTCAAAAAATTTTATAAAGGTACTCATCCCTTTCTTCTTGGATATATTTGTTGCAAATCCAGGATGGGTATCTTTATAAGAACAAAAGAAAATGATTTCTACAAGATCAATATTGTTTGTGAGTTATACAACTTAATAAATGTATCTAAGGAAAACATGATTAAAAGTGATCTTTGATATTTATTAAGTGGGATGATATTTTATGTTTTGCTTTTTCTGAAATCATTGACATGCAATAGTGAATAGTCTGTGGCATTGGACACAAGAGTCATCTAAGGCTTTGAGATGGAAGTAACCATCTGTGTGTTCAGAGACTCGCTTGCTACCTTTTTCTGACAACACTCTCATGCCCAGGGTCAGTACATGGCTTTTTCACTTCCTTTATCACATGGGTCCACATCCAACAGTTCATTTTATTATCTTGACTCTCTGTTAGGTCACTGGTTGCAAGAAAACTTTGGACCTCAACTAATCTTCCAATGTGAAGCTCCTCATTCCAAAGGTCAGATGCTGTTCTTGCTTAATGTCACCATTATTAAATCCACCTCACTTCCTCTGGATAATGAATCTGAAGTGGATTTTTAGTGACATGATGTTTCTACCGCACACTCAAGAAATTCCCATCTACCATGTGGAAGTTCAAAGGTACAAAGAACTGTGACACTGTAATCCAAAGAAAGATTTATAAGCTGTGCTTTAAGATGAGTCTACACTCTCCAAAATTCTCTGATACTTGAAAATCAGAACTACTATTTTATATTCTGTAGCTATACACTGACAGTTTGGTAAAGAAAAAAATTCTCATGTTAAATATTTTTGGCCATCTGATATTTGAATAACAATATTTTAAACACTTCTGGTGACAATAGATGGTTGCTCAGGGTACTTTTTACAGGTTTCCGAAAACAGTGTGTCAATATTTATTCATTAACCAGTGCTCTTTTACTTCTCTACAGACAGTGAGCAATAGTGTAACCATAATTAGAATATAGGATGTCCCACTTCCAGTTATAAATGCAGCCACAGGATCTCACTCTTCCTCCTCAGGTTTTACTGTAAGAAACCAGGATTATTCTGATGTCAAATTATAGAGGTTTTCTAACCCAGAAGTTTTTTTTTTTTTTTCCTGATCTGTGGCTTTACCATCTGTCATATTTTCCTTGTTTCACAAAACTGGTTTCTATGACCAAGAAACTCAGGTTCCTGCAATATAATAAGTAAGGTATTTTGTACTTATTTTTATTTTTGAGCACGATATGTTTAAACTGCCCCCACAACAAGAGATCTTTATGTTACTATTTCATCTCACATATCATCAAAGACACATGTATTTTCATCTCTAAAATCTACATTAAAATGAGGATATTAATGACAGTTGTCAATGGTTTCCTTGGGTTATGCTTAGAGGTTTGGTTATACAAGTTACATAAAAAGAAAGCATTCTGTCATTTTCAACACTCAGGTTTTAAAAATGATTTCTTATCATGTCCTTATCTAGAGATCGCACCTCCTCTTTAAAATATATTACACCAAGCAACAGAGTACCCTTTCCTACTCCTTCATAGTTTCATCTAATTTATTTAAAAACGAAGAAAAACTGGTTCCCTAAACTTATGTAAGATAGGCCTCTCCTGTGATAGGAATGTTAGATATATGTGTGGGCACTCGGTGAAGGATGAGAGTTGACAGAGAAGGTTACGGAAAAGTATGATCTGAATATACCATAAACAGAAAAGAGTGAACACAACATATAGAAAACATTCATTTTTCATATTGAAGTTTGACATGTCAACCCAAGAGCAGACATAAGAGTAGAGACCTACTCATTCTCCAACAGACAGAAAGGGAGTGGATCTAGAGAAGAGGATAGATAGGGAGGAACTGAGCGGAGAAGAGGGAGGGCAAACTATAATACAATCAGGATATATTTTATAAGAAGAGAATCTATTTTTGACAAAAATTAAGAACATTCACAACACATCCCAAATATTTGTGTTGTGGGAAATTACTTATAGTCCTATGGATATACTCTTTCGTAAGAGAAGATGTAGATGATATAAACAAGGTAGGAGAGGATGGACCAGTAATTGATGCTAAGTAAAAATGTAAGCATCAGGATAGAGCAATGCTGCCAGCAAGGTTAGTGCCACTGATGCTTTGTGGGGAACCTCAGTAGCATGGATGAATGCTCAATGAATACTTCCCAGAATTGCTTCTTACTGAACAATTTCAAATAAGCAAATAAATGAATGAAGTAATGAATATATATAGGATAATAACAGAAATGTTTAATTTGGGGATATTTTCAATGCATTCATAGGAAAATCAGTAAAATCTAACTCCCAATATTATCATAATAAGATTATTGATCTACACTAGACATTAAATTAGGATATTTAATAAGCTTAATATTTGTATTTTTTTTATATACAAGATCCTAATATATCTTCAGGACCTTTTGGAGTAAGAACACATATAATAGTTATTAGTGTTTCAGAAGGATATATACTTCTATGGAAGATCATTTCCAAGCTTTTTTAATCACATTAATGTATTATATCTATGGAGATACCATTGAATATATATCTTGGCCATTATACTTCTCAATATTTCAAGATATAATTATGCTATTTTATATATTCAGTGGACCTGGTTCCATACCAGTGTTTTTTTTTTTTTTTTAATTAGCATCTCTTTTACATTAAAGACTTTCCCATGAGAGGAAGATTTTTGGAAATCAGTTGTCACAATTGGTAAATTTACCTGTAGGTATGACAAAGAAACTATCTTATGAGTACAACCAATTGAATAATTTAAATGTAGATCAATTTCCATTTTCTAATGTGAGGTATAGTTTTACATTATCCAGTTGATGAATATTAATTTCCTTTGTATGTTTTTATATCATAAGCATTATAGACTAGTTGTCAACCACATGTGGATATTGTGACAAGCCTTGTTGGTGAGATAAGTCTGTGATTGTTTGTAATCCTGTGCATCAAAGTTAGTCTTGGCAGACAGGAATACTTGTGGTCTGGACTCTGAATATCCCCTTTTGGAAAACTTAAAGATAGTGCAGACCACAAGGTCAAGTGTCCTTGAACCAGAGCTAGAGTAGATACTTCTATCCTCCAAACCCTGTGACTGCAAAGTTGCAGGCAAAGTCTTGGTATTTCCTCTCAGGTTATGTTTGCTTTGCTTTTACCCTGTCCTCCTTAAGTATTCACAGTTTGTATCCTTCTGCCTCACTAAAGCAGTAAAGTATCTCATACACAGTTTTGCTCTGAGAATTAAATTTGTTTATATGTGCATAAACTAATATAATTTTTTTTATAAAACATTCATGGATGGTTTGTCCCATAGTAAATGGCATATAACTGACAATTATTCTCCCACTATCATACATCCCTGCTCCACACACATATGTACAAAGCCTTAAAATGGTATGCCTGAAAAAAAAAAAAGTTATGCCTGAAGTGCTGCTCCTAATGTACTCTGCATTGGCTTTCAGCAATATATTTCATAGTGTAAGTTCTGTTTGATATCCCTATGGTGCTTACTAGAAAGAGAATATATGTTAGAACTGTATTATATTTGAATTATAATTATATTGACACCCCTCCCATGTAAAAAAGGCAATAAAATGTTTTATTTACAAGTTGAATTTTAGAAACTAAAATCTATTCTGTAAAAAAAATACATTAATTATTTTCTTTTAAATTGTGAATTATATCTATGGAGAAACTATATATATATATATATATATATATATATCATTGTGGCCATTACAGTTTTCAACATTTCAAATATTGAAACAGGAATATATCAGACAGGAATACTTGTGGTCTGGATATTCAATGTTCAGAAACCATTGTGGCTGAGGATGTCACCAGTGTGACAGTGGGTAGGAATGATCAGTGTTTCCCTCATGTTTGTGGTATTTTGTCACCTTTACTTCTTATATTGCTTCACCTTTATCTCATTCTTAATTATATAATAGATATTTCAAATATAAGTCTGACTTCTTATTAAAACAAGCTTACAAATTCTTTTCAGCTATTCAAATAAATGAAGTAGTCAAGGCACTTCAACATCATGGTTCTAGAATGCGTTATAAAAGAATGTAAATATTTGACAAAAAAAAATGCTAACCCAAAGCAAACTACTTGGGAGGTCAATGACAATGAATATAAGATTCCTCCTGTCCTGTCATTAACACATTATGCTTCTGGCTAAAGATTAAATAGGAATGCTGAAGTTCTGTGATTAAAAAGAAAAAACACTGTGAGGATTTTTTTAAACTTTTTACTGTATTACAGTAATTCCTCAGATGTTAGGTATATACAATAACATATTTTCATGAATTTTCTAAGCTAATTGTAGATATCTGTGGTTCCCATAAAATGAACTTAGATAAACAGTCCTAAGGGTCTCATCTTTAGCTGATTGATCTCCAGTGTTCCAGAGTTATTAGTCAAGACTGTTAACTATAGTCACACACTGAGAAATTAATCTACCTTGTAATTTTGGTTGGAAGAGGAGTTCTTGAAAGATCTTAACTCTGTAAAGGAGAGACTGAGGATCAACACAGTACTTCTCTACCTGTTCTCTTTCTAATATGGACATACAGGCAGGAGGCTATGGTCTCTTGTCTTCTTTTTCTGGGTCACAGGATTTCAAAGTTTACCAGTTTTGTTTGATTGCTTGGCTTTGTTTGTTTAGATGATTGTCCAGACTCGGAGAAGAGAAAAAGTTGTCCACAGTTCTCTACAAGTATTGTTACATTTTTTCTTCCCTGGTTTATTTTGAGGTCTTGGCCCAACCAATCTGTTCCCTAGGAATATGAGGTGCTGCTAAATGTACTTTCTTCCTGTAGAATAACACTTTAAAGATCAAATCCTCTACTTAGTTTTATTTTATGTTTAAAAAGCTTTAATGGATCAGAGAAAGTAAGCCATCTCTCCCCTTTGCATCCTCAGGAATGAGAACTAACACACAACAAAGCTGAGTTATAACTGTATCATCAAATCCATTTAATCCCAAAGCTCAAGTGTATTTTATTACGTTAATACTCCTTCTTTAGCTTGTGTCTTTATGTCTGAGTAAAAGAGACAAGTATCTAAATTGAATTCTAGAATGAAGCCCGACAACCCCTGAAATTACATGATAGAGTACTTCACAGTTGTCATGATCCCCAAACAAAGTCCCCTGGAAGTGTGTTCTGTTCTTTTGATATTTTTAGAACTATGATGCTCTGATAACATATGAATGAACCAGACTGTTCCTGCTCTACCATATCACCATTCCTTGAAAATACTTTTCCTATTTTGTTGGCCAGGCCTCATGGGATAATCTACTATTTTATGTTACCCCCAACACCTGACAGCTCTGCATTTAGTGAGCTAACTGGTTTGCAAAAATGAACTCTATAGGAATGGAAGCAAAAGACATAGGATTGAAAGTCATGCCTACAACATGCAGGGGGTGGGAGTCTATATATGCAAGTAATTGTTGAAATTATTTGAAAACTATTTGGATTATTTTCAAAATAATCACACGAAAACCTAAATAATTTAAATATAATCTAGTAATGAATGAAGAGTTCAATTATTATACTAGCTTAATACTGTTTTCTTTTTTCCTTTTTTTGTTTCTTTCTTTCATTACTGCAGTTTTTATGTTTAATTAATACCACTGTAATCACCATACAAAATGAATACTAAGCTTCAGTTGATTGGCTTGTGCCTCCATCTTCTAAGCAAATGATTGAATGACTGACTATTTCAGGGACTTGACACTAATTCCTTTTCAACCATGTTGGTTAAGTATTTGTAATGTGGGTAGTCCAGCTTTTCAATCTATTTGAAGAGATTTGGTTTTGGCATAAGACTAAAATTAGAAATTCTTTAGTTTGCTTGGAAATATATTTTTTTCATAAAATATACTCACATCTTAGTTTCTCCCTTAGAGTTCCTCTCTACCTCATCAATAGCTTAATTTTGCTTTCTTTCTTTCTCTCTGTTTTTAGAAAACAAATGAATAAGCAAAAATTTAAAAATGAAAAGCACAATAAAAGCATATACAAATACACATGCTCATCCATAGACAGACAGACAGACAGACAAACAGATAGACAGACAGACAGACACACACACACACACAAATCCCATAAAAACATAAAATAACCATATATAAGCAAAAGACCAGTTAAACCAAACAAAAATGCTCAAATAAAGCAACGTGAGACAGAAGTACACAAAGTACCATTGATTTCTTTTTGTGTTGGCATCTACTGCTGGGCCAGGGTCCTACACTTAACTCTGGCTTGTGTACCAAGGGAGATCTATTGGAGAAATTATTTTTTCCTTGGCAAATCAATTGGAGATAGCTTATTTGTTAAGGATGAAAGCCTGTGTTTACTTCTCCTCTCAGCACTGGGAGCCTCATCTGACTTGAACCTGTGCAGGCCCTGAGCATGTTGCCCAATCATTATGAGTTTATATGTGTGTCATCTGGAGGATGTGATTTCCTTGAAGTCTTCCAATCCCGCTGACTCTTGGGATATTTTTACCTTCACTTCCACATCACTCCCTGAGCTCTGTGGAGAAGGATTTGATGAAGACTTCCTGTTTAAGTAGGAAAAGTTTATTTTTTGAGACAAGGTTTCTCTGTATAGCCTTGGCTGTCCTGGAACTCACTCTGTCGACCAGGCTGGCCTCGAACTCAGAAATTCGCCTGCCTCTGCCTCCTGAATGCTTGAATGAAAGGCGTGAGCCACCACTGCCCAGCAGCAAAACTGTTCTAAAGTTTTTCATTATCTACGACTTGTCCAATTGTGTGCCTGTCTGCTACAAGAGGAAGTGGTGATCATCATTATCTTCTTGCAAGAAACCTGAGTGAGGTCCTGAGTTGAATGTGGGTCCAGTATGGCCACTGGAGAACCTAGGTGGAAAGTGTTTCTAGGTATTAGAAGTTATGATACAGGAATAGGAATGGGCTAGAAGGGAAGGCTGAGAGGGTCAGCAGGGATGAGGAAATCTGGTCTGCACAAATTTTTTTGTGGAGTCCAGGGAATGGTTCAGAACAATTTCTTTTATGGTATGATGACATTTCAAAAACAAAACAAAACAAAACAAAACAAAACAAAACAAAACAGAATACCATTTCAGCGGTGCAGAATACAGAATCACAAGACAGTGATTCTGAATGTTATATGTTTTGTAAAAAATCTGTAACTATAAATTATCATAAAACAAATTTGAGGTGTTCACAAGTTTGAATTAAGAAAGCTGTAAAAAGATGGAGGTTGGGTGGGAGTACATGAGTCATCGATGGAGAAAGAGGTGGTACCTGAAATTGGAGTAATATATAAAGTCAAATGCAGCTCCAAAAATTAAAAAACATAATTGAAGAAAAACTTGAGGTGCCAACTGGCACACACATTGAAGGAAATTGCTTTAGCTGGTGAGTGAGAAAATAGGAATGATGAATGAGCTGAGGCCCGGACTGCACAGGACTCTTGTGGGAATGCTGTAGAATATGGTGCAGCTTATACACAGAACTTACTGAGAATATTTACAACTTAAATGCAAACATTACTTAACCCTCATAGTTTCAAACCATAGTGACAAAATATTGGTCATAATTATAGGAGATAATACTAAAGGTTTTAAAGAACTGCAGTCAATTTATAAAAGACATTTTTTTTTCTTAATTTTATTTTTAGTATAGGTTAAATATGTCTGTTAAATCATAGATGATGTCATCATAGAAATACACATACATCACTAAGAATAGTAACAATATTTTCTCATACCTCTCCTAGTCCGATATCTTTTTTCTATAAATAATTTTTCATGATATAAATTATTTTAAAATTAAAATTTTAGAAGTAGGAAATTTTGTCTAAGCCCGAGCAAATCTGTCATAAAACACTATTGATCAGTTCTCTATCTTACTCAGCAATGAACACTTGCCTGTACCTTTTAAAAAGCATTTTCTCTCATAAAAACCAATGGATATATGTGTATGTATCCATAGGAAACACAGTAACACACTGTCAGGGAGAGATAAAAAGGAAAAAAGGAGAGGAAGAAGCAGGAGGGAAAAGGGAGGGAGACGATGAAGGGGAGAGCAGGAGAAGGTAAGGATTTGCTTTGCATTATTACAACAGGTGAGTGGAACTGATGAATTTGGGGCCTCTAAATGTTATTGTGTGGATGGTAACGAATTAGTTAAGTAAAAGAAGTACTTTCATGCTTTCTCTACAGAGAAAGGCTGTTCTTAAACAAGCACTTACCCTTAGCGTGATAATTGTTTGTAGTGCAGTTTTGTGTGTATAATGTACAGTACATACAGTGTCTTTTCTAGGTGCTTAAGTGACTTCTCGGCAAGGTGAGTCACCAACCTTGGGACAGAGAGTCCTTCCTTGACAAGTGAGACAGTGTGTGTGTGTGTGTGTGTGTGTGTGTGTGTGTGTGTGTGTGTGTCTGAACATGTGTGGTATGTCTTGCTATTATCCTGAAAGTCCCAACAAGACTATAGTAAATGGTGACATTGTCAGCAGACCAGCCATTTTGTCTGTAGGGAAGAGTGAAGACTGTGTCAGCCGAAGGAAGAGGAACTTAACAAGGTGCAAACATACAATCACATGTCTACTCTTTAAGTAAGTCAGAAGCCAAGTCTGGTGTTTTACTTTTCACTGAGTTTGCATAATTTTCAGTGTCCTTGATTTTCTCAGCTACAGAAATACTGGCTTTCAAGGCTATATGTAATTTACAGGCCTCCATTACTCCACCCCTTTTTAAGCAAGAGGGTTATTATTATAGGCTTAACCTAAATGTGTTCTGATTTACTTTAAAGAAAATCATTTGCCAAGTTTGCTCCTTTAACAAATATCAAATTACTTGAAATTCACCCCTGTTAGTCGTTATCCACCAGTACATTCAAACTGCTCCTGAGAATTTCAGCTACAGCTCAAAGAAACCAAATGGTTCTAATTTGCTCATACGCATGGCTATCAATGAAGCACCTCAATGAAAGCTCTTGCTAGAAAAATTGACTTTAACACATAATAACAAGGAATGCTTGCCCACTGTTACATCCCACATACTCACCCCTCACTCTATTTCTTCTTTCCTTCCTTCCTTTCTTTCTTGCTTCCTTTTTCCTCCCTTCCACTCTTTCTTTGATTCTCTCATCCCTTTCAAGAATTCTTTATCTTTCCTTTTATTGTTCTTGTAGATTACTTTTTTTATTATATGGTACTAAATAGTCAAAATACAGTAAATGGAATATTTTATATTATGTGACAACATAGATAAAACAAATACTACAGTGAAAATCTCTAGTTTACTGAATTGGGTTAATTATTAGAGTTGAAGTATTTATTTACTGATATATTTTAAAACGTGTGTGTGTGTGTGTGTGTGTGTGTGTGTGTGTGTGTGTGTGTGTGTTTGACACAAGATAACTCTGGGTAGCCTTGGGTATCCTGGAACTGGCTTTGAAGACCAGGCCAGCCCAGACCAAAGATCAACTTGCCTCTGCTTTAGGAGTCCTGGGAATAAAGGCATGCACCACAATGCTGTCATTTTAAAATATATATTTAACATATCCTAATAAGATTTACTTGCCTTTAAAGTCCTCAATATGAATGCTTTTAATGTAAATGAACCCTGATATAATCGGGGCCATGTGAAATTATGGAGAAATAGTGATATGAGGTTAGTTTCATAGCATCATAGACTTAGAGCTCATAGGTACCTGAGAAGTAATGTGGTAACTCTACAATTAAAAAAAAATTGAATTTATATGTAAAAAAGTTAGGGGGATTGCATAAGATTCATAAACATGATACAAAAGCACATTTAAAAATGGGTCATCTGCTTTACAAGTCAGACATCTTGCTTCTGTTATGGAGTCTATGTTAGACTAATACTAAGAAAATAAATATTATTATTTTTAGGTTTATGTAATCAACTATTCATCTGTACAATAGGCTATTTTGTTTGAAAAATATTGATTTTTTTCTAACTTAACTTATATTCTTCTCAAACATAAGTAATTGATTGATTGCAATATTCAGTATGTTTAGAATATATAGTTTTCCTTACCAAATCATACCATGTGTATAAATACACTATGGCAATCACTTTATTATAAAAATGTTCTGAAGAAAAGCACTTAAACCTGAATAGTAAAACTAAAGATGTACATTTAACTTGAGATCACATTATCTGAAAACAAGCAAAAAATGATTTTGTGCCTTGAAAAACTTGCTGAGCCAGTGTGGTTGGAAGCAGGATATTTCGATGCGGAATGTGATTTGGTATTCCCCTGAGGGAAGATCAGTTTTCAAAGGATTAAGCTTGAAATCTTCTCAAATGATTTACCTGCTTGTCTTCTTGGCCATGAGATGTGGGGTGGCACAAATCTTGTTTTATTTTTTCAGCCTGGGTGGGCTGAACTCTGTGCATCAGGTAGAAGAATTTGTATGACTTGCCTCCCCCAAACTTGCTTTTGGCATGGTGGAAAATAAAATCTGAAACACCTGTGAGCCAAGTGCAAACATCTGCAAACCTTATAGAATTTCTCTGGCATATACTGCATCTCAGACCTCCATTTGACCTGCTCTTCAAGAAGATGCAGGCGTGAAGAATACACCAGAAGCACAGAGGGCACGGAAGGTGATTTCCACCTCTTTCAGAAAATTTCACTGGTTGTTTAATAGGTTTACTGTTTATTGGCCTTTGGCCACAATGTTCTTTTTCTATTTTCCTGCTCTTATCTTGTATAACTTTTATTTATTTGGATTGCATTCTTGTACAGTAAACTTCAGTGAGACAATAGGATTAAGTGTTATTTATCATGGGAATGAAACCAAGTCGACTGTGAAAATGTAAAATATACTAACATTTTTTCAGAAGATGATGAATGCAGAAATGCTATATATTGTGTAAGATATATCAACAGGGTGATCTATAGAAAACTAAAGGTTTAGGTAGATTACATTCTTTAATCTCAGGTAAACTGCTTCATCTACCAAACTTGTTAAGTTTTTTTTGTTTTTTTTGTTTTTTTTTCCCTGAAAATTCTCAATTCAATTCTATTGTCAACCAATATTTTTTAGACAATTTTCTATTAAGGGACAAACTTAAAAAGCATTATGATTACCTAGGAAATACTCAGAAACAGTATATTGTACTCAGTATTGTCATTATTATTATTCTTGCTTCCTTTTTCCATGATCTTTTTTATCCATTTATTGTTTAACTACCTGCTGTGTATGGGTTTTAAAGATACACACATACAAATTCAAAGCTATTTAAATTATAGAGCCCAAAGATAGAAAAACAAAATAAAAAACAACAACAGAAAAAAAAAAAATCAAACAAACCTAGCTCAACACTTTCAATTCCAGTAAAAATGACCTTTAAAAATTTATTACTACTTTTTTTTTTGGTAGAAACATACTCATCTAAATTGCTAACAAAACCATAAAAATAAATAAGGAAGAATACAAAGAGATTTTCTGATTCCTACCTGATCTTTTCAGCTCAGCTCAACAGGTATCTGGGTAGTTGTCACACTTAAGGGAGAGAGTAACTAACACAGTCCCCAAGACACAGATAAAAACTATGGGCTGTTCTTAATTCTCCTACCACACACTCCTCTGTTTAACCTGGACTAGTTAAGATACAGGGGACAGTCCAGGTAGGGGTCAGGGGATCCAATGACAGGGAACAGTGGTGGGGACAGACCTCCTTCCCCCTTTCCTCTCAGTGGGAGGAGATGTCACAGAGTGGGGTGATACCCAAGGGGTGGGGGATTCTCCTTCTCTGAGTAGAAGGGGAGGGAGCAATGGAGGGAGGGATTAGTAAGGATGATACTGGAAGGAGAGGAAGAAGGGAGGTTTTGATTGGGATAAAGAGGGAATAATATTAATTTAAAATATCAGTAAACAAAAAAAAAAGAAAAAGAAAAAAAAAAGAAAAAGGATACAAGGGCATTAGCAGGGTGATGTGAGCACTCTGCACATGAGGGCGTGGCCTTCTCAAACCTACTCAGAAATTCCTCTCAGACGTCTGGGAAAGCACACCATCAAACATCCAAAAATTATTATTGCAGTAGGATATTTTGCCCAAATCAATCTTTCCTGTCCCCGGGGGGATAATAATATAAATTTCATTCAGTTACTATGTGCCGTTCTTTCTTCTACTACCAATCATTGCCTGTTCCCCTCACAATGTCCTGGAGTGGAACTCTGCTCCTTTGATAGATATGCTCAGAATATCCAGCACTTTAGTGGGTACATCTTGAATAACTGATGTAGAAAGTGTCTGAAGTAACATAGCCAAGTTAATACTTGCGAATAGCAATGCCACTAATTGCATTAATAAAAGGTTACAATTAAATAAAGGCAAAGAATGAAAAACAAACAGCATTTTGAATCTATAAAAGAAAGAAAGACATATTGACAACTAGGGTAATTTACCATGTACCTATTGCAGATTCTGTAGGTTTGAGAATCTGGGTTTGCTTTGACAATTATGTCTATATTATCCAGATGCTTGGCTGTTCTAGCTTATGAGCCTAACTATCTACTCATTTGTTACTGAAAATGGATCACTTACATGTATGGTTGTTAGTAATTAGCACAAGCTCACTGAGAGATAACAATGATGAAGTAATTAAAAAAATGTTATTTTAACATCTTAAGTTATCTGAGCCAAAATAAATTTTTTCTGAAAAAAATAGATGAAAATATTATATTTGACATATGCAAATGTAAGATCTTTTCAACAATTATATTTAAATTATTTTTAATACTATATCACTTATATTGATTGTAATTGAGTCTGGTATGGGAAGGTATTTTCCCACACTTCTACCAAGTTACCCTTCATCCATGAAGGTCAGATTACACTATTATCTCTGAGCATCTGGAAAAGTATACTATTTGGTCTCTGGGCACCAACAATCAAACCTTTGGGGACCATTCTATTTTTCTAGCTCAACTCTTTTTCCACTCTAAGAAATAAATAATAATCATGTGTTGACGATAAATGCTGTTATTTTCCAGTGGTATATTTTTCAAGTAGCAACAGTGATCATTTTCCACACTACTTCTCTGTGAGGTTGTCAGTCTTCTTCCAGAGCTGTGAGTTTATTGAAAAAGAATAGCTGGGCAGTTTTTTGGTATGAGCTAGCTTTTATTTTACCACAGATTTTATACTCGAGTGTTTCAGTATATTTGGAAGACTGTCTTACGCTTCTTTGGTTAATAATCTAATGTAGGCATACAAATAATGTTGACTTTCCACAGAGATGCAAGTCTACTAAAACTTGAATTGTAAAGATTCCTAAAAAGTTTTTTTTAACTATTTCTCCAAAATTAATTTTGAACTTCTTCAAAGTGATCTGTATTTGTGAACACCCACAACATGCTAGGAGTTATAGCCCAATTACTTGTAAAATGTGTTCTGTGATAGGAAATAACAGTATTTTGAATTGCCATCAAACTAATGGTTCTACAACTTAAGGTATATGATTTAGTAATGGAAATATAAAGGAAAACAAACCTTGTATATTCACTTAAAGTAACTGTGAAGATGTTCAAAATGAACTTTAAATTAGTAATTGAGTAACTTTGTCCAAAGTCAATTAATGTGACAGTGTTTCTCTCAAAAAATACTGGAAAACCTGATCTCCGAAGGATTACATTTTAGAAATGTTACCTCCAGTCATTATAATTTAAATGCTACTAAAATCTGTGGTATACATATCTGGAGATAATGATGAAGTAGTTATCTGTGACTATGTACCTCCTGTAGAATTTTTTTTTTTGCTGGTTTTGTTGTTGTTGTTGTTTTTTATTTTTTTGTTGTTGTTGTTTATTTTGTTTAATACCAGTTTTTGTAGGAGTGTTCCACGGATCTAAGTTTTCTCCACCACGAAAGTCATATATTTCAGACAACATTTGATTCTAGTATTTCTTCATGTCAGAGCATGAGTTTGTTGACCCAATTCTCTTCAAAAATGTAGAATAATATTTTACTTCCACAAAAGGACTCTCCTGTAGGATCTTCCAAGTTATTCTTACTTGACAGGCTTGGGAGCTGCCTACTGTTGCTATTGTGTTTCGAGAGGTCAGGAAACAATTTGATTGACAGGAAAGGCCTCTGTAATTCTGAACAATTATTTCCCTTCTTCCCACAATTCAGGGAGGAGAGAGAGAGGGGGGGGAGCAGAGAGTAGAGGGGAGTCCACAGCTCTCCTCAGACTGTCACTTTGCATCATTTTGAGAGGGAACACATACTCACACAGCCTGAGCAGGATTGCCTGGAACAATTAAGCAGGGGTTAAGGGCGAACCTGGGAAACATTCCAGTTTCCATCAAAGCAAGTCCTCCCTGTGGAACCTTCCAAACAGGACAGTGAGAAAGACCAAATATCCCCCATAATAGATGGCCATTCATTTTAAAATGATGCATACACACAATTTCATTTTATATCACTTATAAAGCCCCCACTTTATAAAATCAAAGTTATTACTATGTGGTCCAGTGATTTATTCCATACAAGACCTCATATTTTTCAGAGCAAAACATGATGCTGTATACAATTATTTAAGCAAGGTAAGCAAATCAGAAATCCCTAGCAAATGTGGATATATGAAAAGATGAAATTTAAAATATTCATGTCTTATTTTGCTTTATCTCATTACTTTATATTATTACTGGGTGATATTTAAAATTTTTAGTATTCTAATTGCTAAAATCCACATGAATTATAGCTGATGTATAATTATTATTAATACAATAATATTAAATTCCATACATATACTTATGAGTAATATATCTTGCTCTCCCCTGTATAACTTTAATTCCTACATCAGGTGTCATATAAAAATATAAAAATGTTTGTGATGCATTATTTACTCCACAACCTAAACACTGAGGTAACAATCACTATAAATCCAACATGCTTAGCAGGTTTCAAATATTCACTACAAAACTAAGTATCAAATATTTCAATAGTGATTGAAATATTTACTATATATAAATTCTGACTGACATGAGTTTAGCAAAGTATGGAGCTGTATCATTAATTTTATTGTGACCGCTGAAAAATTAAAATCATTTGTACTAATCATATGGAAATATATCATTGCACACTGATACTCACTACATACTCCATTTAATATTAGCAGATTATTTTTCTCATACCTTGCTCCAAATTTCATAAACAAAATATAATTTAATACTCACTAAGCAGCTAAGAGATGTTTATTCAATAGATATTTATTAAGTGTCTACAGTAAATTAAGTAATATCATTTCATAATGGAATATTGCAGAGAAGAGATGTATACCATCCTAGCTCATAAATATATTCCTTAATGTATAAAGGATTATTTTTCTGTTATCCTTAGATGAAATAATTTACTAGATACTTAATTTATAGTTCTATAATGTTTTAGATATATATATTTAAAGTTTTTTATTTATATTAATTATATATGTACATAACACTAATTAAATAAGAATCGAGAATCTGAGAGAGCAAGGGGCATGGGAGAAGTTGGAGGGAAGAGAGAGCTGTGGAAATGATGTAAGTACAATATTCATGTATAAAGTTTTGAAAAAATTAACTTGAAAGTATTTTCTCCAATTCTATTATGCATATTGTATTCATCACATGTTGTTTTGTTTTTGTTTTCTTTTGTTTTTTAAATAACCAATCAATAAGTCTTTGGCAACTTGATTTAATATCTATATCTTAAAGCACAACATGTAACACAAACTACTTTGGGGTGGAGTTATTTAAGAAATGACATGGTAAATATTTATGATTTCAGGTACTTCCATAATCTCACTTATTAATGAATACATTATGTGTTCTTATGTACATGTATTGGTCTGTTCTAGGCAAGTTGTCTCTAATAGGCATCATCTTGAGACTAATTTAATACTGGGAACCAAAGATTCTTTTAATTTGATTAACATTTAACATGGTGTATTGCAGGCCTCCTACTGTTATTATAAATGTTTTATGTTCTAAAGTATTATCAATTTCATCAAAGATAAATCAAATTCAACAAATTTGATCCAAACTTAGTTCCTTATTGGACTTTAAGGACCTCACTTAGCATTCTTGAACATTGGTCTCAAATTGATTTTAAATTGCTGCTTCATGTTTTTATTGAAAATATTTAGAGAATCACCTCATGATATAGTGTGAAGAATATGACAGACCTAAATAAATATTACCTCAAAATAATGAATCCTTAGGTATGTAATTTCCATTTCAGTAAGTAGTTATAAATTATATTTAGTCAGTATAAGGTAGCTTATAAATTTTAGGAGAATGTCTGATTTTATTTTCATCTAAATTTTCTCATTTGACAAACACCTTTTCCTTCTCTATCTCAATTATTTTAGGTGTGAAATAAGGAAAGTAGAATATTTTATATTCTATACTGTTCTAGATTCAATGAACTATTGTATGTTCTGATAACGTCCTCTAAGAATATCAGTAGTAATCAATGTCTCCCTTTATTTTTTTCTCATTAATTTTAGTTCGAACCATGAGTGAAGATAGATTTGTTGTTTCAAAGACAGAACTTAATATATAGATGCGGTGGAGTTACAGAGAAAGATTTATATTTAAAACTATGTCAGCCTCTATGCATGTCTGTGTACAGTTTTCATTTCAGACCAGACGTATGGCTAATGAGCAAAAAACCTCCAACAAATATCTCATTCAGAGTTCTGTTTCTACATATTATTTTTCATTAAAAGTAACCTACACTTGCTCAAGAGATGGGTTAAATCTGGGTTGTGTTAGAAAAATGCAAGATGACTCTGGAATATTACATGGAGCAGGATAGCAACAGTATCTTCAAAAGATGTTTTGGACATGTCAAAATAATAAAGTCCTAGCTTAAAGAACTCCTATTAAATAATTCTGTGACATTTATTGTAAAACTTCTCACATATTAAATAAAACAGGACTTAATTGTTTCACATTGTATAACAAGATTGTAAATATATCATAGGAAACACTCTTTGTAAAATGTCAACTAATCAGTACTTTTAGATAAAGACAATTAGAAAACAATCATTTAATAATGACAGTAATATTGTATATATTTATATTTACTTATCTGTGCGTGTGTGTGTGTGTGTGTGTGTGTGTGTGTGTGTGTGTGTGTGTGTGTGTTAGTGGTGGGGATATTTGTGGGTCATATTGTACATGTGAAGGTTAGAGGACAGCTTGTGGGAGTCGGTTCTCCCCTTCTATCAAGTTGATTTTAAGAATCAAATTCAGGGTATAAG